>BRYE01000010.1:460000-462500 GCA_030159115.1 Actinidia arguta var. hypoleuca | reverse complement strand
ATTTGACAAGTTTATCTGAACCATTTCTTGTGCTAAATTTGGCACCAATTTGACTTTGCCAAATTTGGTAAAGAGATTTTCCCAACATTACATCTCCATTTTTGACAACTCTTCGTCAATTTAAGCAATGAGGAAACTTTTGCTTAACCAGATGCTAAAAAGGTAGAGCAAAATCTTTGGGCCACCCTCACTTTTACACCTTTGAGTTTTACGTAAGTTTCATGTTAGTCTTTATAGTTTTAATTTAAATTTTAATTTGAAAAAAGTAAACTTTAGAATTATGTTAACCTTGTGCCTAACAATATTAGAATTTTTGATAAAAGGTAAAACTATAAAGATTAAAGTGAAACTTCAAACTTGAAGGGGTAAAAGGAAATTAACCCTTCTGTTATTTTTGTTGGACCACTTTTCTCTTAATTTTATAAAAAATTATACTTTTTACTTGCCTATGTTCCAAAAATATTTAATAGTGAAAAAAATAATGAATAAATTAATAAAATTTCAATCAATATATGAAAACAAAATTTAACAAGTAACTTTAAAAACATAAATACTAAAATTGATTATATATTGCACACAGAATTGATTGTACATTGATCATTGATTGTACATTGCATACTAAAATTGATTATGCGTTACATATTAAAATTGATTGTACATTGATCATTTCGCATCCATCAATGTCCTTTTGTCTCCTTTTGAGGGAGAAAGAAAGTACCAGAGAACACTGGTCATGGTCCTTATTGTTAAATTAAATCACAAGTCCCTTTCCAATCGTCGATATGGGAGTAAGTTGGTTGAGATTTTTTTCCTTTTTCAATTTTTTACATATGTTAATTTGATGATGGTACACAGCACTCAATAATGAACAAGCTTAAGACTGTGTTTGGATTAGTGGTTTCATGGAGAAAAAAATGGAAAAAGTTGATGAATCTAATAGTTCATATCAATTTTTTTTCATTTAACCTTTTTTTGTATTTGAATTTAGAAATATATAATGAAGAATATGTAGGGGCAATTCTGTACCGTAGCTAATTGTTTTGTCTTTCTTGTTAAAATGTCTATCGTGCAAATATGATTCCAAATAAATCCAGGTAGTCTGAGTGAAACTTGCCCTTTGTTTTTTGGGTTACCAATCACAATAGGCTTGTGGATTTTAGGGTACCTAACAAAGGTTTGTCTACCACTTATTCCTAGAAGATAGGTCGAGAGTCTACACAACTTTCAAAAGTCCAAAATTGAACTTGAAGATTTTTAAATTGAGATTTAATGACGTCCGAAATTGAAGTTTGATGATGCTCCGCGCAAAAATGGTGTCAAATTTACGAATACCTTTAACGAAGTCGAAAAATATTAGAAGAAAATTTAGGATCAAGACACCATGGTAAGTAAAGAAGACAATTTTGGGAATTAAGTTTTCCGTTTTAGAAGACTGGAATGTGAATGTGTAATGGAATTATGAAAAAAATTACACACACACACAAAAAAAATAATAAGTTCTAATGTATTTAGTTTAGTTCTTATATTTTTTAAAATTTCATTTTGTATCCCATGTTTTTGTTTTAATATATTAGCCATCAACTTGGTGACTTCCATGTTGTTCCATCTTCTGCACCACTTTTCCATTGCTAGCAGTTCCTATGCTTAGGTTGCCTTCGCACTTGTACAAGCGTGTGACTGTTGATATGTAACAAATTAGTCCAGCTGTTTTTTGCGCTGTGAGCGAGCGTACTTTGTGTTCAATGTGAACCTGTGGTGGATGTGTGCTTCAAGCATTTTAGGAGTAGTGTGTTCATTGAAGAATTCTATTTATTAAGTTTGTGGAACGCGTTCTAATTTCTCATCTGGAAATCAATTCTGTTTTGCGTCTCTCGCAAAGCATTAGTACGTCGTGAATTGTTTTCTTGTAGGAACAACGTTATTTATAAACCGTATGCAGACTATGTTTTAAAGAAACCCTTCAACACAATGGAGATGCCCATCCGGCTTTAGCTCGTTGATATCAACAGTTGAGAAGGATTGATTGTGTAGCCTTGGTGGGGTGACGAAATGTTCCTTGACCAATTTTTGTACATCTTAGGGTAAAAATCTTAACCTTTAGTTTACTTAAAGAGTTAAACTTGATGCATGCGACTTTGTTTGGATTGAGGAACTAGTTATGAAGCAAATTCTTTGAGGCAGTACACGAATAGGTCAGAGCAGAGAATCTAAAATTTATATGTTAAGATAATTTATATATGTATCGTCGTATATTTACAGACCCAACCGAACACAAATCAAACGAAATATATGACCCAACCGAACACAAATCAAACAAAAACCCAACTACATGCATATCTATTACACCACCATTTTTAAGTTAAAACTTACTCATCATTGTATATTTCCCACCACTTGTTCACTAGCATCTTGATATCTTCCCTGTCCATGTACTTTCCTTTCCCATTATACCTCCATGGCTTCGATCCCTGATTACAAAAATCACAGATTTATTGAGCTA
>BRYE01000010.1:447500-450000 GCA_030159115.1 Actinidia arguta var. hypoleuca | reverse complement strand
ATAATAAAAAAAAGAGAACCCCCAAATCCGTTAGCGATGAGTATAATGAAAAGACCCTTAAATGGGGTATATTCTAAAAAAAAAACAAATGGACTCCTAAACCTACCAAGAAAACTGGTAGGTGCAGTGCATCGAAGGAAAAGACTCCATCTGGGTGTAGTTCTAGACAAAGGAGTGCTATGAAAAATTTGATTCATGATTTTAAGGGCAGCGAAAGGGAGATGGGTGTTTTTATGGCTCAAGTGACGGAACTCTTGGAGAAACTAAACAAAAAGACAGACATTGTTGCCACTAAGTTGCTTTTTTAGAACAGAAAATGAGAGAATTGAAAAAGGAAATGAAGCTACTGAGACTTGGCATAGGAAAGAAAAAGAAGAAGAAGAAGAAGAAGAAGAAGAAGAAGAAGAAGAAGAAGAAGAAACAAATGAGGAAGAAACTGGAGAATGAGAAAAACAAAGTAAGAAAGAAGGAGAAAAGGAAGCAAAATAAGAGAAAGATGGTGAGGAGGATGACTCATCTGTCACTGAATCTGATGCCCCTTCTCCTATTTATGATCAAAAGTCATGTCACAAGTATGGGTTGAGACAAAGGGAAGGCAAGAAATTTTCCAACACCATGGATACTCCTTTTGTCCTAACTCCTTCACCACCTGCCTCTTCACAACCTGGCTCTCCCCATTGAGATTACTCACCCTTATCTTATCACTTTCATTTGTATTTTTATTTTTCATTTTGCATATGTATGACTTTTGTATAAGGATGGCATGACATCCTTAAAACATTTCTATGTACTGTTTTGGATAATATGACTCCACTTTGGTTTAAGTTTTATAGTACACTTCAGTTAGTGTTATTGATTTCATGTCTTATCGGTTTCATTGCTCTAATACTTTGTATGATCTTAATGATTGCTTGACTTGATTAGTTAATTGCCATTGATGAGATGCATAACTTTTACTTCACAATCTGGTTTGATGCTCTTTCTATATAAATTATCTTGTTTTAAGATTTTTTTGCTTTTGTACTTCAGGGACTTATTTACTTCAGGGACTTATTTACAAGACTCCAAATGCATTTATACACAAGTGATACTTGATTATTCTATAGATTGATCATCAAGAGTTGACAATTCCTTATATTTTTCAAAAATTCTCTTTGTCCTCAAGGGTTGGCATTTAGTGAGTTGTTCAATTTCTATCTACTTTATATAGAGAGTTTATATTTTACTTGTATAACAGCTATACACTTGTAAGTAAGAGTTTGAGTGTTCTCTTATATAAGTAAAACACTTATAAGTTGAAATGAGTCGTGGACAAAATCACTTGGTAGAATTTGGAAGAAGTTTTTGTGTAAAAGTGAGCTAAGCACTTAGTAAATCAGCACCTACTCTGTAATTGGTGATCGCATAGTTGAAGAAGACTTCAAGGAGGTCTTGGGGTGAAGACGTAGACCATGAGTTATGGTTGAACTTTGATAAATATTGTGTTCTTTCTTGTACTTTGCATTCATTTTATTATTGCTTATATTACATTGCATACTTCTTGATTTACTATTTCATTGATTAGATTAATCTTTAATTAATCTTATTAGAAATTACTTTTGAAAAATCCAATTAACCCCCCGTCTTGGATTGACTTTTAGGCTAACATGAGTAAGTTTGTGGCTACTAAGAGTTTGTGAGGAGTTCCCTTTCCCTTTGTTCTTTCCTCTCTCTATATTTATGTATTTCCTCTCTTTGTGTAGTGTAGGAGATAAATCTGTGAGAGTGAGAGTAAAACTTATATTTGCATTTTGGTTTCTCCATATAGTGAAATAGCTGCCACACGAGAACATAGGCAACATTGTCTAACCTCGTAAATTTGTGTGTATTTATTTTGTGTATGTGGATCTGTTAGTCTGTGTTATCGGTATTTGATTTTTGGCAAAATAATTGGTCTCAGAGCTCAGGTTGAATTTGGACCCCCTACAAAAATTCTCTAAATCAAAATTTGATAACACCACTGTGTTTGTCTTCTTGAGATGAAGCTCATAAGGTCGACCCAGTCGCCAAAAGCCACGTCATACGCCCTCAAGCACTGCCACACCTTCGGCGCGTGAGATCTAGTCTAGGTCATGCACCTCACGCATTCTAGAGGAAGTGGACAACTGCACCCCATGTGTTCCATGCGCCCACACGTGCGTCTACAAAGCCAAGTCAAGTCGACCGCTGACTCGGCTGAGCCATTGACCAGCCGACTAAGCCAGTTGACCAGTCACTTAGCTTCAGTTTTTGGGTAAATTATAATTTTAGTCCCTGAAGTTTTAAACACTTTATACTTAAGTCCTTAAGTTCAAAAAATTATAGTTTGGTCCTTGTAGTTTTTAAAATTTATATTTTGGTCCCTGAATTTACTAAAAATTATAATTTGGTCATTGTAGTTTTTGAAAATTATAGTTTGGTCACTTTAGTTTCTAAAAATTGCATTTTGATTCAATTACTTAAAATTATATGTTTGTCCCTA
>BRYE01000010.1:420000-427500 GCA_030159115.1 Actinidia arguta var. hypoleuca | reverse complement strand
GTTTTCCTTGACCAGCTGATCTGGGATGGACATTTGAAAGAATTCGTTGATGAGGAGAAGACTTAAGCAGAAAAGGCCAAGATTTGACCTAACCCGAGGTTTGACCGTGAAGACGATGAAACTGACAAGACCATGGAGGAGGAGGATCTTCTCTTGGGCACTATTTACATGACTGGGGCCCTAAACTAGCCAGATCTTAATAATAGAATTTGGGAAGAGATCCAAATGATTAGACAAATGAACAAAGTTCTCTTGGTCCAATCAATGGCTAAGAAGCCAAGACAGACGATATCCAAGTCAGGGAGCATCATTTTCACCAAAGCCAACCTGAAAAGGGTGCAACATCCCCCTTGCTGACCCTCTAGTCATCCAGCTCAAAATGAACGGCTATGACGTGAAGAGGATCTTGGTGAATACAAGAAGCTTAGTTGAGATGATGTATTATAACCTTTTTAAACAACTTAAGCTTTTACAATCAGACTTAAAACGAGCTCAAGCTTCCTTAGTTGGATTCAACGCTTAGTCTCACTAGCCCTTGGGAACCGTGATCCTTAAAGTCCGAGCAAGTTCCCAAGAGCTAGTGATAGAGTTTATTATTGTGGACATATTTCCCCATATAATGCGATTGTTGGCCGAGATTGCTTGCACAAGATGAAGGGGGTGGCTTCCACATTACACCAAGTCATCAAGTTTTCCACCCTCGAGGTAAAGAAATCCTTTATGGAGATTAGGTAGCGGTCATGATGGGGACTACAAAATTTTCCATGACCCAGTTATAGCGCATACGTATAATACCAAGAAATTTGATCTGATCTAATTAATAAAAACTAACCAGCTCGACGCGTACTCATATGCGTTGACCGCTGTGTCAGTGAGTAGGCGGCTAACCCAACCATGCTCCTAGAGCCTGTCTGGTAGTCTGTCATCATTTCTCTGACGTCTCCCTCTAGATATGAGGGTTGTCTAAAGAAACTTCAACATGCAAGTCACCTTTTGTCCCTTGACATCCTTTAAGATTGTCGTCGATCGTTGCCTCTTGTCGAAGCTCTAGTGCAATTATTATTCTGAGTTTTTTAAATAGCGATAACTCAGAGATAGCGATGGCCTTATCTTGGATAGTGTTGATGTTCAATAGTGTCTGCTTTGAGCTTTGGCACAGAAGAACCACCAAGCTTACCTTACCCTAGCAAGGCCAAATTCTGTATATTTTGCTCCCCTTATAATTGGTCTTCAATTTCTTTTTGCAATTCATGTGCTTTTTTATGATTTATACTCGATTTTTTGTCTTCATTTTTATGTATTCAGGGTTTATTTCCTATCTATACTTGAATTTTTGAATTTGCCTTGAATGTTTGCTTGTTTACTGTTTGTGTTCAATTCTCCGAATTTGGCTCATCTACCATTGTTGAAACTTTATGTCTCTGTGAATTGGGTTGCCCTTGGCCCATTTTCCCTTGATAAAATGGGTTTAGGCTACGTTATAAGATCAGTGGCCCAAAGGGCCCCTAGGCCCTTCTGCTGCCGAGATGGATTTAAGGTAGTAGGAGGTTCTAATAGCTGCCCCTTAGAAGTAAGTAGCCTTAGGGGAGCAGGGTTTGGTACTCACGGTGAGCTCGTCTGACTCTGCTCTCCAAAGCTAGTTGCAATTATTTGTTTAAGCTCGCTCTAACTGTTTGCTTCTGTTTTTAGAATATGGAGTTGAACCAAGCTTAGTTGTTGGTTCATACTAATGAGGCTTTGAACAAGTTCCGGATCGACCACGGCATCCACGTAGATGTTCAAATATGTTGCTCCAAGCCAAACGAGGACACCAACCTAGTGGAGGGCAATGGGAATTGCATCCCGATTTGTATTTGGCTGATCCACTAAGTTGAGCTCCGGTTCCCCATAAACCCAATGCTGAAGGAGGTGATGGCGAGCTGCCACCTTACCTTCATGCAAGTGTCCACCAACTTTGTCCAAACAGTGCTTGCGGTGGACACGTTGATGCATCATATGAAGCTCCCCTTTAGTGTCGAGGACATGTTACACGTATATACCATGGTACTGCCGAAGAGGGAGCCGCACACACCCTTGTTGAAAGGTAATCATTACTTGTGCCTCAGGAACTCTCTCCATCCATAAACAAGGTTGGTTACTGACAACCCAGATAAGGACTTGTTTCTTGACTAGTTTGTTTGGGTTTCAGGTAAGTGGGAATTTTGAGATGGGGACAATGGCCTCTGGTCGTTCCTGAGGCATAATGGCCATTTACCTGAGAGTAAGTGTTTCTTTTGCTAAATCTACAATCTTAATATTTGTGAAGTTTCTTATGCTAATACTAATACTTGCTTATGTTGTCGTGCAGATTTGTACGACAAATTCAAACTCTGTCTAAAGATTACAAAAAGGTTATTCAAGCTGTCAACAACAAAAAGGCTTCAAGGAAGGTATCTGACATTCTTAAGTACGAGCTAATTTACAGACATAATATTTTGCATAAGACCGAAAAGCTCGGCAAGATCAGTCTTCCTCCCTTGTGCATTGATGCCTGAGCTCCGCAACGTGACGATTTTAGCTCAAAGAGGTCCAGAGCTGAGCTCAACGCAAACCTCCCCCTCAGCTGAGTTCAAGGCTAGGAAGAGGTTGTCACCTTAATTTTGTTGATCTACACTTCTTAGGATTCCTTGGATAGCAAGGAGAAGGAGGAAAGAGAGGAGTTCATCAGGTATCTCATGCTAAACAAAAGACGAAACTGGGTGATACCCACGAACGAGCTGGAAGCTCCAGCCCTGCCCATTTTTATTTTAAGCTCGGATAACGGGCATTCTGACGACCTTGCCTATGCTCCACCTCAGGCCATGGGAGAAATTGAGATAGCCCACTCTTTTAAGGAAGCCTACGATTCTGATGTGAGCTCGGGTGAAACCAACATAGTGAAGTTCAAGTCCTTGGGTCAAAAGAAGACTATGCCAGTTGCCAAACCTCCCATTGTAGCGGCTCCTCCCATCATCCAGGTGCCTCTACCAACTGTTGATCTGATTATGGGGTTGGCTAAAATGATCATGGGGGTTGATTTGAACTCATTAAAGGCCCCACTTCTGGACAAGCACAAAAGGAAGGAGATCACAGTGGGCATGTCCAAGAGATCCAAGAAGAAGGCAAGGAAGACAAGCTCGACCTTCCTCCCTTCCTCAGCAAGTAGTGGTGGCAAAATCCTCATAAGATCGTGACATCAGCATGGCCCTTGTGTGGGCTGTCATGCTGCCGAACGATATCGCCACAGAGGAGAGCTCAGATATGATCAAGAGTCTTCTAATGATGCATCAAGTTCAAGTAAGCATTTTGATCTTGGTACTTTTCAATTTGTATTCCTGATACTTGATCCTTTTTTTTTTTTTGCTTTGTAGAGCCTCTAGAGAACTGCGGCCATCTCGAACCCTATGTTGGAGCAGTCATCCAAGCTAAAAAGGACCAAGAAAAAGGTGGGCAGCTAGGAGTCCAAACTAAACAATGCCAAGCTTGCACTGGCTGCCATAAATCAACTGAAGATAGATTTGGCTGCTACTAAATAGGCCCGGGATGCCAGCTATGCGTATGCAACCCAAGCTCAGAATGAGGCTACTGTTGTTGGGCTCAGAAAGACAAGGCATTGCAGGATCTGGTCGAGCTTCAAGCGATAGCTTGTGGTCCAGTCTATGAGCGGTTTTTTGAAAACTTCTTTGGCGGTCGATCTCACTGTTTCGGAGTTGCAGTCAAGACATTTTTGAACGACAGGTTGAATCTACCAACTCAGTCGTATAACCATTGTGGGTGTCTATCCTCAATTTTCTTCATCTTATCCTTCAACCACACTACCCCACATTAATAAATACTAAAGTCATTACACAAAGCATATCTTTTAGTATAAATCCATAACACTTATGGGGCACATGCCTCTTAAGATATGTTACACAGCTTTGGAATATGAAGAATGGCGTATAATCACTAGCAGTGACCCAAAGAATACGTGAGTTCTCCATACAACTTCTATGTTGTATCTGTCTATATATGTGCACACATTTGTGCGTGCGTGCATGCGCAACCCCATGTAATCTATAGCACTGGCTACCTATGTGATGGATTGGCGTAAATTCATCAAATATTTTTGCATTATTTTATTGCCTTTTGCAAGCCTTTGTCTTATCACAGTGGAGGATTTTGGCCAACCCTTTTATGGAAGGTAATTTTGGAGTTTATGCTTAGTGTTTGTGGTGAAGGATACTCATTGATTGCTATTCACTTTTCAATTTTGTTCATAGTGAATCTTATGATTCTCCAATACTGAATGCATCCGTTTTAGGCGGTGGTCCTATTAGTTAAAATAATCATCACATTTGAAATTAGCAAAAACATAAATGAAAGAACATGTATATCTTTAAATAAATCAGAGTTTCAAACACAGTAGAACCATTTAAAACAGGAATCGCTTTACATTCAACTGACTTGTCCAATCTAGTTTTGGAAATTAACCCTTCATATTATGGCGGTGTTCTTTTATTTTTCTTTGTTCTTAATGAAATGGAGTTGTGAATCCTTATCACTGCCAGAAAAACATATGTGATATCGTAAAGCGTATTCTTTTACTCTATTATTATTGATAGTTCAGCAAACTTTGCTATAGGCAATAGCCGTCCCAAGGGGCGAACGCCCCCCCCCCCCCCCCCCCCAACATTTGAAAAAATATATATATATATATTTTTATATTTTTTCTGTTAGTTTTGACTATTTTTCTATTGGTCCATTGAAGTTAGCCCCTCTTAAATATTTTTACCGAAAGGTTTATTGAAAATGTATAATTTAGCCCCCACTCAGTGTAATTCTTGCGTCTGTCACTGGCTATAGGGGTCAAAAGTATAGTTATTTGGGAACGATCTAGATTTGAAATGATAATGATAACGATACCTAAACCAAATAATTAGTTGAACATAATGCAGGGATAGAGACGGATGACAAACTGCTTAATCCAGGACATGCATGTTTTTTTGTCAGTTTGACTTGTTTTCAGCCCTGTTTTAACTCATAATTCTATTATTAGCTATTAATATTTTTCCTTTATCTTTCAATTGTTATTTATAGTTCACATTAGCATTCATGAAGATGGGCAGGACGGAACTAGCTAGGAAGGCACTTGATTTGGTTAAAAAGAGGCTTTCGATGGATAGTTGGCCTAAATATTATGACACGAGGAATGGAAAATTTATAGGAAAACAAGATCCACTTAACCAAACGTGGTCCATTGCAGGATGCTTGACATCTAAAATGCTCTTGGTGAAGGGGATCATATCCCACATGCTAAAGCACATTTTTAAATATATTTTTTCTATTTCAGAACTTAATACCATTTAATCTTACAATGTCGATCTAGAGAGAGGGTTCGATATACCTTGACGATCATGAGAAAATTAAGGTTTAAACCCTAGTTGTTGCCACCCTGATTTTTTTTTCTCTTTCGTGATTGCTTGTTGCCTTGTTAGGCGTGCTGCTGCTAGCTACCAACAGTCGTTGTCTCTGTTGTTATTCCAGCCAACTCAAGTGGCTGCCCTTTCTATTCCAACAACCTGGGTGACTGCCACAAGTTGTTGCCTCGTGCATCCCCTAGTTGTTGCCTTGTGCATCTTGCTAGTTGTTGCCTCATGTAACCCCTCGTTGTTGCTGCCCCTACAACGCAGCCTTGTTGCTACCCCTACAATGTTGCACTCGTTGCTGCCTCAAGGGCTACTATAGGTTAAGACTTGTCGTAGTTGCGTAGTTCAACCTACATTAGTCATTGGCTAGCTGCTCCAACGTGCACATAGTGACTGATCGCTCGTAAAAATCCAGTAACCCTGCTGTAATTTTTTTGCAAAAAATTAATTCCTAAATCCTTTAGGATTAGATTTTCTAATTTCCTAGATCCTTTGATCTTCTCTCCTCTTTCCTTCAACCCTAACCAATCTATTTATCTCCTCTTTCCCTCAACCCTAACCAATCTATTTAGAGTGTGGGCTCTCAGATTTTTCTCTCATAAATTCTACAGAGAATTTATCATCTTGATTGGTGGCCAATATATATATAGGCTAGGTTTCCTACTGGGGCAAAGATGAAGATCTTATGGAGTCCTAATTTGGTTTCAATTAAAATACTAAAATTTCTAGTTATCTCATAACTTTATTTAGTAATTTAATTAATCCAAATTAATTTCACTAAATAATTTAGATTGCACTCCAAAATAAAACGACTAAAATAGCATCATTGCCATTTTAATACTAGAATTAAAATCCTCTACCCGGGTATCAATAAGTAGGTTTGGATTAATTAATCTTCATCAGATCTTAATTATTCTAACTCTCATGATTTATAATTCATTTTCTATTTAGTCATTAAAATAATAAGTCTTCATTTCAATAAACAATTTACCTGAAAGACCAGATTCGAATTTCAATGACTAAATTAATTAAGTCATAAGTGATACCCGCTTTCTCCTAAAAGAGAGTGAGATTTCATCTTAAAAATTAAGTGTTTTCACAGACCTAACAATGACCACCCAAAATTGACCTCAATTATTCTTACTCATTGGTAAATCAAATTGAACAATGTCAAGAACTTGAGTTCACCATATTCTCAGGATTAAAAGTCAATTGTAAATAATGAATGTAAGATTTTATCATAAAATAACAGTTTTATATGATTTACTTATTTATATGATTTACTTATATAATTTACTAGAATCAACGATTAATATCTCCTATGTGAAAATCTTATTTTTACACACATATCGTATCTCTCGATAACTTAGGAAAAAATCATCTCATGATACACAATAATATCCATATCATCTCTTGATATAATAAATAATATCCAATTGTATGATAAAATAAATTCTCATTTCAAATTATAATTAAATATATGGACATGTGAGTATACAATTCCCAACACTTGGATAATCCAGAGATGGCTTCTCTGTTATTCTGGGAGGAAGACTATGAACTCTTAGAGGTTTGTGTCTGCACTCTTAGCAACTCTGGCTGAAAAAAATGCTCGAGGTATTGCCGAGTCACAAATACTCAACACGAAGTTCTCCAAGGTATATATAGCTTCTGGACTTCAATTCTTTTTCTCTATTTCTCGAGTGTGAGACACTTTTTTCTTAAGACAGATTCACTCCACACACAGGTGCTCATGGGTCTAACGGGCATCTATCTTCAAGATAAAATGATCACGACACTGAATAAGTAGCTCTACAATATTCAAGTCCAGCGTATGAAAATTTTAGATTATACTCTCTCCATGTATAGTATGAATGCAATATGAATGATAAAAATCAACAAGAAATTTTTGTCTAATTTTACTCAGAATTATGACATTTAATTCCATACAAAAATCTACAGTGTTTCTGATAAAAATCAATATAGCATGATCATGATCGACAATATTTTTTACATAAGAAATTATTATAATTCTATAAAATTTTATCACTGAAATTCAATACAGAAATACATA
>BRYE01000010.1:387500-390000 GCA_030159115.1 Actinidia arguta var. hypoleuca | reverse complement strand
ATCCTATATTGATATATTAAAAATTATTTTTTTTCTATATTTTTATGACAAATAAAACTACTAAAAATTTTAAAGTGTTTAAAAATTTTAAATAAAAACCGAAAGAATAGATCGTTTTTTTATTAACAAAAATTGACACATATTTTAAAAATTAATAAAAAAAATTTGATTATTTTTTTTGTAATAAATAACCAGAGATGGTATTACAAAAAAAATTATAAATTTTTGATCAAATTTTTGATAATAAATAACAAAAAGATGTTATAATAGACAAGAGAGAGGGAGAAAGAGAGAGAGAGAGAGCAATTAATAGGCAAAAGAGAGAGGGTAATTTAACCAAAATGATAAAAAAAAGTCTCATCCTCACACATCCTTGACACGGGAGTTGAGAATAACGTTTTCCATGACAAGTGGCACCACTTGTACCCAAAATTAGGATGTGGGATGGCTTACACTCATTCTTTTTACAAGTTTAGGTGACAAGACGTAATAATTTGGCTCTAAGATATGTGTCAATTCAAATTAATTTTTAAGAAGTGACTCTCTAAAATTAGTAAGAAGAACAACGAGGGTGACAAGATTGTTAAAGAGGCTTGATTAAAACGACATCAATTTGAATAAAAATGGTACACTACCTCTAGATTGAAAATACTAACCAAACTATGCCATTTTGGGCTAAATGTATATGACCCAAGTCAGATTTCTCAAGGGAAAAAAAATACTCATCTGAGAAAGTATCCCTTCCTTCTATCTTCTCACACACACACACACACACACACACACACACACACTTCAGCCTCTGCTTTCAATCTCTTCTCTCTCTTAAAAACTCTTCTGAAATGCCCTTCTTCTCTTAGATCCCTCTCTCCCGAAACCCTATTTCTCTATCTCTCTCAAGTCTCTTGCCCGATCGAACCCCATTCCCTTTAATAGTTGTCGATCTGTACAATTATTGAGTTTTTGATTTGTAGATTTAATCATTTCAAATTGTAATCTTTTAAGTGGTCGCAAGTTCCAATTCTTGTTTCTATTGCTGCCATTATATGTACTTGTCTAGTGCTTGCATGCATGGGTCTTCAAGAACATTCTTTAATTTGTTGTATATGGATCGTAATAATGGTTTGAATGATTTCTAGTTATAATATTGTTTGTTTGTTTGTTACGATTCCACTGGTATAGAAAACCAATTTTATAGTAAAATGTAGGATAAATTGTAAAAATGATTCTTGCAATGTTACCTATCCGCATTCCTATATTTTAAATTGCGCAATTTTAATTTAGTAGTATGATTTTCTCATCAAATCAATTGGAAACAGAAGTTAGATTTTTGAACGGATTTTTACACTTGTGTGACATGTACCATCGTTTGAAAGATAAAATTGATATTTTTTTCTTCTATTCTCACCCAATTTTTACTGTAAATTACTATCAAATAAGGTTACATGTGCTATCATTTGAAGAATAAAATTGACATATATTCTCTCATTTCTATCCAATTCTCATTATAAATTGTCATTAAATGAGATCATATGTCAATTATGTACTGAAAATCTTACCAAAGACCTAACTTCCATTATCAATTGGACTGATTTGATAAGAAAATCAAATTATAGAAGACTAAAATCGTGAATAAATAATATTACAGAGACTATTTTTGCATTTCTCCCTAAAATGTAAGTATATTTGCAATGGCTTACACCATTTTTCGCAGTTTGCAGAGAGAGCACGGTGCTCATTTACCGGACAAACATGATATCATTTTCTCATTAGAGATTTGAAATCTTGAGGAATTCGAAATTATTTAGTGGGAAAGAAAATTTGGGAGGGAAAATGAATCTTGGAAAATCAAACACATGGAAGGGAAAGGCTTTACTAAACTTTGTAGTACGATTAGCATCCGAGGTTCTAAGACCATCCACATGAAGCTAGTGAAACATTTCTTTTGGGTAATTTAGCTAGTCAAATTCTCAAAATTGTTCACATCAAATGAGTCAAAATAACACAAAAATTTAACTTTGCTATTGTTTGTAGTGAAAGATTAGGAACTATTTATTTCTATCTACTTTTTTTTTTGGCCTACCGAAGAGACTCATGGAATTAAAAAGAAAAAATAACTGTAAGGGGATAAAATACTAAGTACCGACTTAACCGAGCTAAGGCAGGTACCGTCGTCGAAGCTGTCGCTATACAACAAACTTGGCGGAGTCTCTGCTCTAGAGCTTAGTCGAGACACAACGGTCGGCGACAATACCAAGGCACATCAAGGGGATAGAAGGTGATTTGCACGGCGAGCTTCCTTCTAACAACAACCATGTCTGGATCGATATGTCGGTGACATAATGAGCTAGCTATCAACCGTGTCTTAGGGGCATAGCTGAGACAGTCAAGCACTCGCTGACACAACAATCAGTGTGTCCATGCATGCAGCGAGCAATAGTCTGTTCAGTGATATGACAGTTGGCGCGTTCAGGCACACATCGAACTGTACTATAGAAGGCCA
>BRYE01000010.1:355000-362500 GCA_030159115.1 Actinidia arguta var. hypoleuca | reverse complement strand
CCATATACTGTTGGTTGCAATGGAACTAAGAATTAAATTTAATAACCTGTACTTTCCTCCCAATAAAAGTTAATAACTTGTGACCATTTATTAATCTCAATCATATAGAACTACTATAAAAGTAAGATTGTAACAGACAAGATGATCAAAAAAATCCATTTCTTATACACCATGAGTTGAACTAGATGTTCAAAAATCCAACTCTCAGAGATTTAACAGACCATGTGATGTTCAAAAATCCAACTCTCAGAGATTTAACAGACCATGTAATGTGTTATCGAAGTAATATAACACAGCGACAGAATTGTGAGATAAAAACTTGTCAACATACAACACAAGCAAGACAAACTTTGCAACATTGTCAACATACAACACAAAATCAGTTGAGAGAGGGGACTCAGGGGAGACTCGGGAGAGGTATAGGTAGAGAGAGAGAGAGAGAGAGAGAGAGGACTCAGGTAGAGGCAAAGGCAGAGGTATAGAGTGAGAGAGAGAGGGAGGGCCTAGACGTCGTAGACGACGGCGTCAATATTTTGAGTTTCGTCTGTTCCAGATCCAGTTCATCTACTGAGTTGAGTGTTGAGTCAATTGATGGCATTATGGCAGATAGGCAACTTGCAAGAGAGAGAGAGAGAGCTCAAAGAGGGAGAAAAGGGGGGAGGCGCCGTGTGATGAAGACTCTTCTCTTATGTGATACGGTTACTATGGCAAATAGGCAACTTGCAAGAGAGAGAGCTCACTAGCTCAGAGAGGGAGAAAAGGGGAAGGCGTCCCGTGATGAAGACTCTTCTCTTATGTCATACAGTATCAGGCATTCAGACGCTCACTAACTGATTGAGTGAGAATAGGTAGAGACTAGAGTAAGAATAAGTAGATACTAGAGTGAACAACCCTAGATAGAGTGAGAGAGAGAGAGGAAGGGCGAGGCATGTATCATTGTATTCTTACTCGTGGGTCGGGCAAGTTGGATTTGCCCATAATCCGTCACCCTCTCGAATGTGTTCGGGTTTCTTTAAACCAAATCCGTATCTAACCATTTACTACCTTGAAAACGTTTGTCGACCTGAAAATCGAATTTGGCAGGTCAATTTTGGTGGGTGAGTCGGATTTTTGAACAACCCTAGGCCACATTGATTATGAGAATGTTGAAGAGCAATTACACTTTACTCCTTATAGTTTGCTTGTATTTTTTCTTTTCAAAGAAAAAAAATCTTTGTATTTTGTATACATCGTTTTGTTTGACTTACAAGTGCATGTGCACGTGTTCACGGACCGTTCCTCTAGAATCAAGTATACATAACTTTCTCCTTTAAATAAAAAGGCCGTCCATATTTAAAAAAAAAGGGCCCATTTGGGAGAAGAGAACAAAGCGGCCAATTCTAAAGCAATTTTGAAGCCCATCCAACATTTTCTCGATTCAAGCCAAGTCAAGTCAAGTCAAGTCATCCATAGAATATATTTCCCATTCTATATCTTCGTTCCAATTGCTTTGAGTTATTTTCCATGGTCCATGGTCTAGGTTGATGGGAAGTGGGTCTCGCCTGGGGAAATGCTAAGGTACAATATTTATGTACAACATTCATGTACAATACGCCAAAACGACGTCATTTTGGTGTTATAAACACAAAATGATGTCGTTTCATTTAGTCGGCAAATGAATCGACTAAATGGAACGATATCGTTTTGTGTTTATAATACCAATACAATATCGTTTTGACGTGTTATACGTAGATATTATAAACAGATGTTATAACTGTAGCATTACCCGTCTCTCCTAGGTCCCCTACCTCTTCGTACTAGCCAGTTGGACATGTACCTGGATGTTAACAGGAGAGAGAGATATTTTTTGAGGAGGATTGTATTTTGTCGTGTTGTCCTCTTCATCCAGGCCATCTTTTTGTCTACTTGTATTTTATTCTACAGAGTCTATGAAACTAATGGAATGCCATCTTTGGGATGATTTTTAAGATACCAACGGGAGACTTACATTGAAAATGAAAAAAAAAAGATCGAATATGAAAAAAAAGTTCATGGCAGATAAATATTATATTTACTCAACAAATTAGCCATTTTTTCTTGCATTTAGTGGATTTATTTTTTAAAAATTTGAAGAAAGTTGATACATTATCAAATTTCTCTAATTAAGAGGAACTAAAAAAAATAAAAATATAAAATTGTTATCAAATAATGAAAAAAGTCTCAAAAATAAAAAATTACGTAAAAAATCCAAGAGTTTGACAATGAGAATAAATTAAACCCTATAGTTTCAATTATAACAAATCAAACACTATAATTTTAATTCGTTATCAATTTAAATTATCCATTAGTCTCCATACACATGACCAAAATACACCGAAACCATGTTACATATGATTTTCTCCATTTTAAGCCTCTAATCAAATCATTCTCACTCGAAAATAAAATAAAAAATTGGTCTTTTTAAATAAATATAAAATTTAAACTATCTAATGTGTTTTGTTAATTGGTTCGATTAGAATTTTAAAAATGAGGTAACACTACAAAAAAATATTTTCATGCATTTTGATCAGGAACCAGTTTGTTTTCGGTAGCCCTATGTAGACATAGATTAACAGATAATTTAATTTGTTACCGAATTAAAATTACAGAGTTCAATTTATTACAATTGAAATTATGAAATTTAATTTATTTTCATAATCAAACCTTATTTTTTTAATAATTTTTTATAAGAGAGAGAGAGAGAGAGAGAGAGAGACTCCATTTGATAATACTTAAAAATTAAGTTTTTTTAAGTTTGTTATCAAAAATATTAAGATTTTTTGACTTTTTGACTTTTCTGATTTTATTTTAGTTAAAAATAAGCGAAAAGATAAAAAAAAAATTAATTTTTAAAATTTTTTATTTATAAACTTAAAAAAAATCAATTGAAAAGATGATACCAAACGAAATTTAAGCCTGAGATTTTTTTTTTATCAAAGCCAAAATGGGGCATAATTTTGTGTGTTTACCAACATGATCTTTTGTCTCATTTAAGTTCATTTATTGCAAGTCCTTGTGCTGCCAGATATTCAACACGGATTAAAAACGTGGACTCACCAATAACAATAAGCTGCATTTATTTGTGTTTTATATATACACACTACTAATTGTTGGTGTCTCTATAATTTGATCCCATTAAATTTTTTGAAAAACAGCGCGTTGGAAGTTTTTACCTTTTTAATCTCTAATTGAGTCAATTAAGACTTATTTTTTTAAAAAAAAAAAAACTCAATTAGGGCTTTCACAAGAAAAAATGCCAAACGATATTATTTTTCAAATTTTTTTGATTTGTTACAATTAACTACATAGTTTTATTTGTTATCGATATCACATGGAATTTTCTTTTGTAATTTTTTTCCTTATCTAGACTAAGAGATAAAGATGATTGCATTCTCCGCATGCATTGTTGGGTGATTCTGGACCCAAAACATTTCTCTCTAGCCCCATTTTCTCCCTAAAGTAATTTAATAATTTTCATTTTTTATTTATTTTAAATTCCAAGAATGCCCTAATATTAACTTCCGTTAAACTTAATTTTTCTCAACACCCTTCTATCAACCACCACCCACTCTCACCCAATCCATCAGCCCCAACTTGCAACTCGAAAACCTCTCTCTTCAACTCAACACTTCTCCCTAGAGAACCCACCTCCCACAAGAGACCCCGATTTGACCATAGAAAACTTAAAAGAAATAGAGTTTGGGAGCTTTGCCTAGTGTCGTAAATCAAAACATGACCATTTAAGAAACACATTTGGCATTGACATCTAGGTTTAACTCCGATAAAAACAAACCAAACCAAGTTAGAAAATGACTTCTGACACCATCTCCTCCGAAAAGGTGCTGGAATTTGGCCAGATAAATATCTCACCCGAATTTGGCTCAATTGCTTATGGGGCTTGAACTTTAGATTTTGAGTTCTAGGGTATTGCTCATCCTTGTAATTTGAACAGGTTCGCAAGGTAAATGGATAAAAATGATTTTTATTTGGCTGAAGGGAAAAAAAATGGGTTCAAATAGAATCACCCTCTGAGTTTTGAAATAAAGTAACTTTAAAATATTTATAAGTTTCAATTTAAAGACGTAGAAAGATGGTCGCTCGTCAGTCACTTTTCATAACTCAAATTTATTTTATAGTACGAATCCAAAAAAGAAAAGGAGGGAGAGAGGGAGGGAGAGAGCAAAAGCGCTGATGGGTTTTTTTATTTTTAGTCTTCCAAGTTCTGACACAAAACCGTAAAGCGGGTCGCTTTTCTCTCTCTAAAACCTGACTGTTATCACGTGATCAACTCCCTCTCCCTCTCTACACTGCTGTTTTGTTTGAGACACCCTTCGATTCTCCCTGCGGATGTCCTTCAAAGAAACACATTTGCATAAACCTTCGGCGAGATCCGCCGCTTGAAGGGCAGGTATATTTTTCACTTTTCTAATTTTATGCTTTCGGCGGGAATGGGTGGTCTGGGTTTGTTTCACTGATTTTCCCCTAGTTTTTTTTTTTTGTCCCTGGATTTAATTTATTTCTCCTGGGTTGGTCATGTTCTAGGTCTATTCTTCATCTTAGGCTCTGGGTATTTTCATTCTGAAACTTGGGTGCATTATTGGGATAGTGTTATATATATTGTTGTTTGTTCTGTGTAGTCTTCAATAGGTGTTTTGTATTTCCTTATCTAGCTGGTAATTTTCTCTCTCCTTCGTTTTGATTTTTAGATTTTATTTCAATTTTTCTTTGGTTCAGTTTTAAGGTAGGTATGCTGTTTGTTTCTTAAGACATTTCTGTGATATTTGTTTATGCTTTTTAGCTCCCACAGTTTTTTTTAAATTTATTTCTGCTCCTCTTAACCTTGGAGTTGGTGAGTTTCTCTTAAATCTACATTTTTGGTGATGGGTTACTCGTGCATGTGAATATATGCCTATAAATGTTTGTGCTGGGCTTATTGCTTCATGTTTTGGTGGTGATTTTGAAGGAAATTCTTACCCGGTCCCTATTTTTACTAGTTTCTTAATGTATTGTAGGAAAATGGGTTTTATTTCCCGAAAGATATTCCCAGCATGTGGGAGTATGTGTGTTTGCTGTCCTGCCATGCGGTCGAGATCTCGACAACCTGTCAAGCGCTACAAGAAACTGCTTGCTGAAATCTTCCCCAAATCCCTTGTTAGCAGACACATTTCTGTTTTCTTTTAATTTGGTTGCTTCTTGTCCTGTTAAATTCTCAACTATATAAAACAATTGCTTGTGTCATACCTTTTGTCACGTTTATGTACGAACCTGAGCAAATGATCTCAAAACAAGTGTATGTACAGTACCTGCTAATGGGTACCAAGCAATTGAAAGCTTGATCATGCAACAAAATGACACTTGATAATGTGTGCTCTCGATCATGTTAGATGGATGACCCATTCTCTTTTGTGCCCTTTGTTCAGTTCATTGGTGATTTTGTAGTTTAGAGGGTTCACCCTTGTTGCAGCTCGGTTGTTAATAAAATTTGAGTATAATGAACATATTTGTGATGCAGCACCTTACCAACCACATTGCCTAGTGTCCCTATCTAGCACGTCATTGGCCTTAGGTTCACATCAGATCGTACCAAATGAGGTTACCATAGAATTACTGAATTTTTTTCTTATGGAAAAAGGGGTGCTCATTCTTCTTGAGAAGTGTCCAGAAAACAACCCATTATATATAACACCTTGTTCCAGTAGCACCTTGTACTAATAGCATCTTTCAAGCCTTCTTCGTCACTTATGTACGGGAATTGGAAATTAGAAAGATCATAGGCTAATGGAAAATGAATGCAACTTCAGTTACTACCTGAAGCAGTTGGTACTCTTTCCAGTGAATTACATGTTTAACTTCATCATTTAGGAAAAATTATGGAGGTATCCATTTTTGTCATTGGCTAAGATGATGAAGTTTAACTTTAAACTCTGTTATGCAGAATGGCCATCCAAATGAAAGGAAAATCGTGAAGTTATGTGAATATGCTGCCAAAAACCCTTTCAGAATACCAAAGGTAGTGAATATGCTGCCTTGCTATCCTACCAATGAACAAATTATATTGTGTTTGATGTTGGCATTAATGTACGCTGCTGATGTCTTGGTGGTTGCTGGTGCTGCTTATCCTCAATAGATTGCAAAGTACCTCGAAGAAAGGTGCTCCAAAGAACTGCGATGTGAGCACATCAAGTTCATCAATATTGTGGCAGAAGCATACAACAAGCTCCTTAGCTTGTGCAAAGAGCAAATGTAAATTTATTTTACGTTCCAGTTTTCTCCTTAATTAACATCGATGAATAGAGTTTTTTTTTCCAATTTTTTCTTTGACTATAACTTGATGGATAATTCCAGTCTTTTTTTGGTCGATATCTAAGTGTCCTTTATTGAGTATTTAACTCCAAATGCAATTTTTTTACTAATAAATTTTTAGGTGTTTTGAATATTAAAGGCTTCACTGTTCTCTTTCACTAAATTTTCATGCTAGATCTATATTTGTGGTATTCTATTGAAAACATGGTGCCGAAATGTTTCGTTTCTATTTGCTGGATTAAAGTGGCTGAACTGCAATGGAAATAATTAGAATTTTTTCTGGATAGTAACTTTGTTTTATTCTGATTTACAGGGCATATTTTGCAGTTAGTCTACTGAATGTTGTTAATGAGCTGTTGGATAATCCCAAGCGTGATGCTGTGAAGATAATTGGATGCCAGACTTTAATTAGGTTTATTTATAGTCAGGTAAAATAGTGCCTTCTTTCTATTTTATAAGTACTTGAATACTTTGTGTTAATGCGGAAAGAATGAATATTTGACGTATTCTGCTGAAAGTTACCTTTGTGTTCTGCATACGGCAATTCCAAGATTATATCCATCTATAGTACAAATGTCAAGAATCTGAACTGAAAATATTGGTGTTATCCACTTTTTCTGATTGTTTCTAATTTCTTCTTTATATTGTTACTTACAATAATGTTTTAGATTTCTTCTCTTTATGGTTTAGAAGAAGAATTTATCAACACATCTATTATAGTCTGGTGATGTTTTGATTTACGATGATGTATAAAGTGCCAGACGTGCATAATGAATGTCATTGGTTCCTAAGTAACAGTAAGTTAATTACATTGAATGTTCACTAGGGCATTATGTTATTTGGGAATAAATCGTGTCATTGGGTTTGTATTATTAATGCTTAATAGTTGGACTAGTGGAAAGCTAAAGTTTGGAATGTTTGCAAGTTGTTTGAGGCTTGTAATTATCACCAAATCTGGTGATGAATGCCATTGTTCATCATGGGTGGTGATTTTTAACGGGCTTGACTTTCCTAATACAAGTTCAATTGTTTCCCATTACAATACCTAGATATTGCTTGGAAACATCTCATGCTATACTTCCTTGCACATGCATAATATTTTTGGCAGTACTGATTTGGAATTTTTTTGTATACTTCCTGTTTTGGACCTGATGCATGAACAGGTAGATGGAACTTACA
>BRYE01000010.1:345000-347500 GCA_030159115.1 Actinidia arguta var. hypoleuca | reverse complement strand
GAAGATCACAAGCTCTGGCCTTTTCTGGCCTGATGTGAATTTGATTGTGAATATCAAGGTTATTGGTGACGAGAGAGCTTGCACTACTTTTTTCCCTTTTTGCGTGCATATTTTTGGAGTTACGAACAAGAGAACACAATAGTGAAGGACAAACTTGTTTTTCCCACAGAGAATTTCGTGTCCTGGGTTAGACACGTCTCACAATGATGCATCAAACGCTTCCTGACATGCTGGCACACGTCCAAACGTGTCCTATTACTTTTGTTGACTTCTTAGGGCAGGACATGCTTTTGGACACTTGGGGGCACATGCATGCCAATTGGTTGGACACACATGAAATCACTTATCGCTATTGGTCTCAAATTCTTGAAATCACTCTTATTCAAGTACTGGTCTCCGCTCATTGGCATTTTGGTTAATTTTCAACATGAGAATTTATGTCGCCCTATGGTGGCACAGGAATCAGCATTTTTGCAAAAAAAAAAATAGTGAGAGTAAGGCTGCCTACCTATTACCTCTCTCAACTTTTGTTCACCGGGTACTCCTTTGGCAATATATACACGTATTTTTTCAAGCCAACTTCTGTGCATCTTGGTTCGTGACATGATACTTTTGTAGGTCTCATCAAGCTTTTTTCCTTTATTGAAAAATTAGTCGGTAATTTCAGGCGCTTGAGGTAGCTGGGCAAGTGGCTGGAACATCTATTTCAACTTCACCCCTTCCATATAGTGCAATGGCTAGTCAGTGTGAATCTCTTGGCACATGCACAAGACAGAAGCTTTCGAGTTGGTTGAACCATGAAAATCATTATGCTAAAACATCTGGAATACTGTTTCCAGCATTTTCTGCAGATGGTCGCTCAGAAATCAAGGTAAGCTTACTTGCATTTTCTGGAGTGAAACTCGCAAGTGCTTTATGTATCCCTTGATCCTGTATAACATGCTCAAGGCCAACAAAATTACTAGGAAAACGAGTTTGTTAAGGGTGTGTTGGGAACTCAAGGAAAGAATGGGGAAGAAAAATGATAAGTTAGCTTCTTGCCTTTGGTTCCTAGTGTGAAAGTAAGAGGGAAAAAGTCCAAGAGTAAATGAATTGGAAATTTGGAAAGTTATTTTCCTTTCTCATCCTTTCCCTTTCACTTCAGTTACTTTATTTTCTGTCTACTTTTCTGTTAAACCAAACACGAGAAATTATTTATCTTCTCACTTTTCTTTTCTTTGCATAGAATTTCAAGGAGTGGGCAAATAAACTGACCAAACCGGGAAACTGTCCAAACCAAATCAATCAGTGCGGTTTGGTCAGTTACGGCTACAAATTTATAAACCGTAGACTAACGGTTTGGTTTACGTTTTTTATACCACGGTTACAGTGTTAAACCAAACCGAGCTATATATATTATTGATTATATATAAATATTATTTATGTTTAAATTATTAATTAATAATCCCATATTGTTTATCTAATATTTGTATTTTTTACTAACAAAAAAAATTAAACAGTGAAGAATAAATATTATTTATGCACTTCAGTATTTATGCTTTTAAACTGTGAAACTGAATTGAACGAAACCACATTCTCCGGTTTGGTTTCAATGATTCAACGGTTTGGTTTAGTTTAAATTTTCCTTGAACCGTTAAGAACGGGTTAGTTTGTGGTTTTTCCAAAAAACCGGACCAATCTAAACCGTGATCACCCCTAAGAATTTCTCACACTTTCTTTCTCTCTCTTTCCCTTCCACAAGTTTCAAACACACCCTAACCTTCGTCTTTGAAGCATATTTTGATTCGGTGGTTGTAATTAGTTTCTTGTCACTTGCTGAATTAAAATCCTGTTATGACTTCTACATATGTTTAAACCTTATTATTCTATGTTCGTATTCTTATGGGTGATGTTTTTGGCGTAGATCAACGCTGGAGATGGACCTGTCCACGGAGCCCTGCGGCCAATGGACCCTTTGTTGGCTCTCAGGTTGCCTCCTGCCAGCCCTTTTGACAACTTCCTCAGAGCAGCTAGGTATTAGTAAGTAGGGGCTGTGAACAGTCTGTTAATCTAACTTTGTAAAATTGTAGGCAATGTAGGATGTTTATCTCAGTTTATGATTCAACTCAGCGTTTGATGGCTTCCGTGCCCAGTTTGTTGTTGTATGCAGTAATTGGATGTAACTCTCTCTCTCTCTCTCTCTCTCTCTCTTGTGTGTGTGTGTGTGTGTGTGATGCTTTCTTTAGGCAGGGATTGATCGAACGTATTTTCTGGCGAACGTATAATCCCAGTTGATCGACAGAACATTACTGTCTTCCTTGTCCCACTTGTCTGTATGAGTTCTTTTTGAGGTTAAGAATATTAACCTGCACAAAAAATGTCATCTCAGAATCAGCATGTTGGCCAGAAAATTTGGTAAACCCAGCATTGTATTAAAAGTTGAATTTCAATAGCAATCAAGGATTCTTACAACTATTTTGATTTTTGGCTTCCAAATTTCCCCATCTTTTGTTTTCCATTT
>BRYE01000010.1:322500-335000 GCA_030159115.1 Actinidia arguta var. hypoleuca | reverse complement strand
GTCAGATTTGAAAATGCTCTAGATATTGTATCATCATCCCCTTTACTTTGGCTGGGTATTCTTTGGATTTGTCAGATATATATTCTTGGAACTTGAAATTTTGTAGACTGAAAGCATCATTAAGTACAGTAATTTTGTTCAAAAAACTGGAGCGTGGTTGAAATACGGATGGTAATGGACCGGGTATGAGTCGAAGTATACAATATGCAATGGGGGTTTGATATAGTTACCTCATAATTTGGTATAATCAATAGCTGATTTTTTTTTTAAAATAATCAAATTTCATTTTTCAAAATATAAATTTCACCATAATAAAAATCTTTAAATTCATTTTATGCTACAAACTATTCTCAATCTAGTTCATACACCACATATTACTGTAGAAAAAATACAAATTCAACCGAGTTTATACATCATATTTTTCATCATCCTAACTTTTATGTAATATATATATATATATATATATATTGGGTTCGGGTATTTGGATATGAAGGTAGTTAAACCATAAACGACCCATATCTGACTGAACATTTCACCCTTCCTACCATGCATGCCTCCATTGGGTGAAAAATCAAGTCAAACTCATACCCAAACGGCTGATTTGGCTAGGACTCTATCGGGTTTGGACGGAATTGTCAGTTGAACATTATTTCATTTGTGATTAGGTATTGCATTGGGTCCACTACTTGAAGTAGTTGCATGGGTTTGGGACAAGTTGTTCATTTACTATATTTTTGTTATGAATTTTTATAAATTATATATAAGTTATTCAAGGATAATGAAAAATATGCAAAATAGTAGTTATTATATTTAAAAGGTCATATATTGGAGAACTTAACAATTGGATTTTAATGCAAAACTACTACTCATACAAGACATTGATATAGACATGATATATTCATCTAGATAAATATTTTAAAACATACTCAAGAGTGTACAAGGTGTGTTAGAATCCAAAATATTGTTATTATGAAAAGATTCATTGCCTAAAGACGTGTTTGAATAGTTTAAGAATGTCTTAGAGTGCTCGCAAAGTGTAGTAAATTATTTGATGTTGTGAATTTAACATTTTATTAAGACACATTGAAGAAATGTTGGACATGCTTTTAGGTGTGTCCAAGGAGTTTTGGTGTCCAAGACGACACATGTCATCCTTAAAAGAGTTTTTTGTTGGTAGGTAAGCATTTTCTTGAAAATAAAACACGCATATATGTTTACAAGGGACATACCCCAAAATTCTACAAAACACGGCCTAAGCCTACCCTGATCGCATAATGCGATAAACCTATTCTACCTAAACTTATTCCTTGCACAACCCGCAAGGCTAGGTTAAAGCCAAAAATCTTTGCACAATCTGCAAGGCTAAGCATACAAATCCATCTAATCATGTGTAGTCTCCCCATATATACTCCAGCCAAACATAAAAAACATCAGAGGGGATACAAGGCTCCTTAAAATAATTTGTTCCTCTTTCTGCTGATGGAAGTTAACCATTGGGGAATGAGGAACTCTTTCATACTTATCCTGGCTTGTGTTCGTATAGAAGACCATGTACTAATGTAAGAAAGACTCAAACCCTTAATATTCATCCTGCCTTTCAGACTTTGTGGTTGTACTTTAGAGTAATATTGTACCAACAAACAGTCCTTACAAACTTAGCTAATGAACTGATGTGACAATTGAGTTTTGCTATCATTCAATTCTAGCAAGTCCCATTTCAAATTCCAAGGCTTTATTATTGCACGCAACATCATCTTGTGAAAAATAGCTTGCAAGAAGAATTTGGCTTTAGACATGATGATAGAACGGTTTGGACTTTTTTCTTTCCTTTTTCTTTTAAAGTGAGCATTCTTCATACTTGAAAGTCATTCAAGAATGTTTCACTAAACCTCCACAGCCATATCTACGACTAAATGTTGAATGTCAAGCTCTTTTTGATTGGAATATTGTTGGGTGATAAGTTTGAGTCTACATTGTTTTTTTCTGAATTAGACTCTAGATCATTGGTTGATAATTTGATGCTCCGATACTCATCCTTGATATTGTAAAACCTGGTTGATATTGTAACATTTGTTCGACAGCCACCTCATGGCATTGTTTATTTGATTTGAGAAATCCAACTTAAACTTCAGTGTAACATTCATTATTTTCCTCTCCTGTATGGAGAGGGCAATAAAATTGGAAATGCATAGAGCGGTAATTTTGCTTGTTACAAACCCGATAAAGGTGGACGAACTTCCCATAAAATGGTTATTTGCCCATGCAACTGAAGGCTCTTATGTTACATGTTAGGCAAAAACAGGTCCCAAATATCCCGTAGTGGTTTGCACTTGGATTTTTCCAACCTGTTGGCTGTGCTAGGGTTTTTTTCGTTGGTTGGGTGTTTGAGGCTTCCTATGGTATGGCGTTTATGAAACCTTATGTGAATCATCTTAGCTTTTTAATGTGCAGGTAGCAGTTTGCATCTTCACGTCATTTAATATTAAATTGACAATAGTTATGTGCTAGAAATGGACATATATAACCCACAGTTTACTCCTAATTTGCAAATAAAAACTTACACTTGCCACTTGCATGATTTTCTGTATAGATGCACGTAATTTGGATGGTGGCTTTCAAACTTTTAATTTTAGAAGTATATCATCTATCACCAGCTTTCCATCAGATTTTGAAAATATTAGGGACTTTTGTCACAAGCAGCAATCTATAAAGCCTTGTGCTGCCTTTTTTTTTCCGGATGAACTTAAATGTAGCATGCAAACATCTAAATGGCTCATCATTTTCTCTCTAGCTTAGTCAAATATTATGAATCTTTCCTTTTTTTTATTTAACTGTCCCTTGCGGGCACCTGGTTCAAGGCTGCACTTACTAATATTTTTAAATAGATTTGAGCAAGTAAAACAAATACAAAAAAAAGTGATACGATAGATTGGCAAACAGTGCTGGTGAAGCTAATAAGGATGATTCTGGTTACACAAGGAAGCTTTCTACTCCACTATAACATAGATAGATGTGGTATATAGCACTTTGTTAATCATTGCCATTTGCAATAATGTTATGAAGCCATGTGGGCATTGTATTTGTCCTTTTGTTAGTGTTTCTGACTGAGCTGAATGTAGCATCATATAAATTTCTGACCTTAGAACGTTTTAGAAACAAATGGATGCAGAAGTAAAATTGTGTAATGGATTGTCTAGAGGGGGGGGGGGGGGGGGGGGGTTGAATAGGCCCAATTTAAAATTCCTTAATCACTATACGACATTTGCAGTAAATTTTATAGCCAAATGAATTTTCATGTGCTAAAAGATATGATATCAACAAAACCACAAGACACAAAAAATATTACGTGGGAACCCCAAAAGGGGAAAAACCACGGGCACTAGCCGACAATTAATCCACTATTCAAGAAGTTGATATAAAGAGCAAGTTAAGTCGCTTACAACTGCTTACTTAACATGCACTCTCAACTTGTTACCTCTGACCACGAACTAGGTTCATTCTCCACCTCCTAGTTGCTTCAATCAAAATTGGCCTCTTCTTGATTTGGATAGAAATACCACGGATTGATACCAATATCTGCTAAGATTATCTAAATATTCTACTACTCAGTACAAATACAAGATAGATCAACAAAACACAATGGGGGGAGACACATTGAATAATGACATGGATTTTCATGTCTTCAAAATTCACAGCCATGATCCTTCATTCTTTGACAATTCTTGGAGTGAATCTGAATTGCTCTAAGAGGAAGTCAAAAAGGTATCCATGATTCAAAAAGAGAACCTATAGATGAAAGAAATGGAAATTGGAGAAGAAATGAATTTACTGCATACAAATGGTAAAAATGCTTGATCAGACACACACAAGACAAATTTTGATAGATTGCTGAGACATGAGACACTTTCGTTGATTTCTCTATAGAAAAAGAAAGACCAAGCCAATGCAAATATTAAATGAAGGTAGGAGCAATCTCCATCTCCATTCAAACCAAGCCATATTCTGTTGTTTGCATTGCATTGAATGCACCAAGACAAACTGCAACAAATCTTACCATATTTCATTATTTTGAAAAACTATGAGCATTCACACAGACATTAACAGTAAGAATATTAATATAGAAACAAATGGATGCATCATGTGTGGCTTCTTAGTCCATGGGTTATAGTTCACCGAGTTGGACTTGTGGTGTACCATACTCCTGATGGCTTGTATGACAACAAGAATCATAAAAAGTTCTCAATGTGAAATATGTTTGTGGTTCGATATTTGGTTCTATGTTACGTCATAGCTCACTTAATTCACACAAGAGTAGCACTGTAATATTATTGATCCTAAGCATGTAGTACTAAGGTGGTTTTTCCCATAAATTTTTGCCTCTTGACTCTCTAATATTGTTAACATGTACAAGAAAGAAAAAATCTTCGTGAGAGCTGAGCTCATATAATTGTTGGGATCACTACCATTCTCCAACCATAGCGCAATCGTAGGCCTTGGCTAAAACCAACAAAAAACTCTTCTGACTTCTCCAAAGTATAGTTCTCCTTTTACTCACCTTCTAACCAATTAGAAGTCCTTGCACGAGACAATTTTTATTTCAAACCCTTTTTCCGTTAGGTAAACACTCCTGACCCAGGGAGATTTTCTTTTTTTCGTATAATTATTAAACCCTACACATAATGGATTCCTAGTGGATTATGGGCTTCATTTCCCAAATCCACATGCATATATATAACGAACAATTATATGGTCCTACATATTACACATGGGTGGACCAATCCTGACAATAATCTTTATGTCCAAAATGTTGTAGGCACTTCCTATGCAGGTTTGTTGTTTACTTTGTCCAATACACGCATGTGAAAATGATGGAGAAATGTCAAATAATAATTATCATTTTGTTTTGAGTGGTTGACTACGAATTAAAATGGTTGTCTGTAATGGACTTTGATTGCTAGTTCATAGCAATAACATAAAGCTATGGACAAATACTACGTTACTCAAAGATACCTAAGAAATTGGGTAATAAGACAAGACAAAGTAATCATGAGAAGGAAGATCTTACTAATTGATATTAGACAACTAAGGGATTAAGTTTTAGCATAGAGTTTGATGTTTGCGAGTAAGAGAAATGATTTACAAACAAAAGTTTTGTACAAAATTTTCATACAACATGATGTGGCAGTTTATTGACCTTTCATTTTATCACAAGTACTCCCTATTGTGGTTGTAATTTGAAAATCACCACTGTCACGTCATTCCTTTGTCAATTTTTTTACAAAAATTCTAGTAGGATAGCATTCTTCTGCAAAGAATTAGAAATTGAGCTGAGAGGGTTCCAAACCTTTGATTGTTACTAATCTCATTAGTTGAAGGGCATGCTTTGGGATGCAACAACGCCACTTTACCTACATGAATGACTCTTAGAACATGCCTTGTGGGGTGGGATTTGAATGGATTAAAAGGCGTTGGCTTCCCTCTCTGAACACCAATTGTTTTCGAATGAGATGGTACACCAATTGTTTTTTGAATGAGATGGTCAAAAGCCCAATCCAACAAGGGGCATCAAATTACCTCTGGGTCAAGTCGTAGGAGCAGCATATTGGGTGAGGCTTTAGAACATGCCTTGTGGGATGCAATTTGAATGCTATAAAAGGCTTTGACATCCCTCATTGGGCACCAATTGGTTTTCATACGAGATCGTCAAATGATCGATCCAACAGATAGGGATGGAGTTTTGAACCAAATTAAATTTGTTTTCAAAATTCAGCAGTCCTTGGTCAATCAGATTTTGAATCTTGTACTTTAGAAGAGAGCAAATACTGGTCCAATGTCTGACACCTCCCATGTTGTATTAATGGGAAGTATTATTTGTTGTAAGATAGTTCACGCGAATGTAATAAAATAAATTTCACCAAATTTGTTGGTTTAGTTCTTGGTAATAATGTACTCCATATGACAATGGTTCTCTTTGTCATAGTAATTTTTCCAATTGATAAAGAGTGGATTGATAAGACAAGCTAAGCAAGTTCTTAAATTAAAATAGTATTTGAGGTAGAACAATGTCTTGCTTGAAGGATCTCAAGGTTGAATGATTTAAAACACAGCCTTGCTGTGTCAAAATTCTGCCGCTGCTACTGCAGGGTGATGTAGAGGTCAGACCGTCAGAGACTGTTGGAGCTTTCATATTGGATTATAATAGATGTCTTGACCAACCAAGCTATAGCTGTCGCAACATACTTTCTTTGTGAGAATTGCTGTGCATAGCTTACTCCAGCTATAAGAAGTGTTGGCCTTTGATTTGAGTTATAATGCTACTGGCATCATCCTAAATTCTATATCGAATTAAACAACTATTTGGCATATTAACCGTGACCTTGAAATTTCTATTTCTTGTCAGGGCAAAGAACTATATAATTTGGAAGGAATATTATAAAAGGGAGTGATAATAATGAAAAATGGTCCAACATGAATAGAATCCACCCTTCATGAATTATGTGTTTCAGGTTAGTCTAATTACAACTACATTTAATCTGATATCCAAGTTTTGGACTGTCACAGACCTTGGGCCAACTTTGGTGGGTGTCGACTAGCTGTGCATACTGAAGGATATGAATGAAGTAACAAAAGCAGTTGGACTCTCAAGTCTACTTCTGTTTTTCGAGAGTTGACAATGCGACGTACTTCATCCAGCACTCTTTAGTACCTTAAACCTGAAATTAGCTAACCAATTTCCACTGACACGAGGTTTGAAAAATAATGCAAAGCCGGTAGATGTCATTTTACTACGCATGATAGGTAATGCATTGATGGTAGATGTCATTTCCCACCCATCTGTTTATTTCTAAAGCACAAAAAGAAACAGGAATATACTTTCTAGCTATCTTATACTCTTCAGGAAATGCATCTTTGTCTATATGTTCATTTCAAATTGATTTTGACCTAAAAAATGACGAATAAATAAGTGGTATGGACAATTTAATCTGCTAACTGAAACAAACAACATTCTTGGTTATGTTTTTTTCTTCGTTTGGTTCCAAATGCATGCTTGATACAGTGAGCATCTAATTCCTTGTGATTATAGAGTGAAGTGCATGTAATTGAACATATCATTTTATGTTCTTCTATTATTTTCAGATGAAGAAGCTGGTACATCATCGGAGGACTTGAGCTGCGGAGAGGTGGGAGCAGCTGAGAGTCAAGAATCTTCGGGTGCTCGTCCAGGTGACCAAGAGCTGAAAGAAATGCTACTGCACAAGTACAGTGGCTATCTTAGCAGTCTGCGAAAAGAATTTTTGAAGAAAAGAAAGAAAGGAAAGCTACCAAAGGATGCAAGGATCGCGCTGCTGGACTGGTGGAACACACACTACAGATGGCCATATCCCACAGTAATTTCAAATACAATATTACTTTATTATTATTCTAGTTGTCGTATTTATATGATACACAATGGGGTTTAAGATGTTTAGATCCCAAAGGTGAAAACACAGTGTGTAGATAGAAAATAGCAAGATATGGCTAACTAAATCTAGAATCCCCAAAACCGTTTTTTCAAAGAGACTACTGAACATTGAACGCTATTCCCATCAATTTCGTACGTGTCAACTATTCTGGTGAAGTCAAGAACTAATCTTGCCCTTCACTATAGGGTTTGATGCAATGGCAGTCTTTCTAACTTTAAAAGTTGAATTAAAAGCTTGAACATAATTGGGTCGGAGACAAAAGGAACGAACTTTGGAGTTTCCCAATCTTCTACAAGCAATAGAACACTTGATACTAATAGTGCAATATATGTCTTTGCATTTGGTCACCGGAAAATGGAAGCAAGAGAATGTCTGGTAGCAACTCCAATGATGAATACGGTTGTAGGATCTTTTCTTCCAGCCTCCCAACATATTCTCTAGGTTTGAATTTTATGTTTCAGTTCTTGAAGTAACTAATCTGATGGAATGTTCTTTTGAACTTGTCAACAAATTAAGTGAACAAAGAAACCTTAGGTTTTGGCCAAAAAAGTACTCTTTATTATCAGCAGACATTGTCAAGTTTACTGTCGAAGTTATTTCATGTTTTTTGCCCTTTCATTTTGAAGGAAATCACAAATGTAGTATGGAAGTTCGTATAAATGATTCAGCTAGAATTTTTTGATTTGGATAAAGCTTCAGTGTCTCTAAATATGAAGAGTAAACGTTTGTTACAGGAAGAGGAGAAAATGAAATTGTCAGAAATTACTGGATTAGGCCAAAAACAGATTAACAACTGGTTCATAAACCAGAGAAAGAGGCATTGGAAACCATCTGAAGACATGAGATTTGCGCTCATGGAAGGTGTTAGTGGCAGCATTGGAGGGCCCATGTACTTAGATAATGCAGGAGGGACTTCAAGTGTTGATATTTAAATTGACAACCAGGTTTGTTCAGACTACTATTTATTCTTTTTCTCTTGTCATATTGATGTACTTTCTGGAATATTTATATGTATAATGTGAACGTTTTTTTTTTTGTTTGATTGTTTCCTGTCTCTTTGTTTCCATATTGATTAGACTCTGCTAACTGCTATTGGTCTTTCTCCAGCCCTTGTGATTATGCTTAAATGAAAAGTCATTTCTGAAGTAGAAATTTTATGGAATTCGTAAATTGGTAATTGACATTCCCAGGAAAAGACTTGCGACTAGCGGTCTCTTTAAGTTATAGTCCAATGAAGATTATTAGTACCGACAATGTTGAGGCTCAATAGATTGGGTCATATAATTGGTGAGGCACGCAGTTCGTCAAATTCTTGTGCATCAGATTGTTTCACCAATCTTGTAGAACTGTTTCTAGTCGTTGACAATGGAAGATGTTTCTGTGGCTCTGCCAATGTTTCGAAGTTACAAAATCCAAGTTCACGATTGAAATTGTCCACTCTTGCTGTTCTTATGATTAGATGTAGATTGTCTGCTCATGTTGGTTATTACTTATTTAAGTCATCTGCCATGGTAGTTGGGGAGGAAAACTCTAGTGCAATTCTGTATTTCTCATAGGATACATATAAACTACGAGAAATGGTCTGACCAATTTAGTGTTCATGGATTGGCCATATTTATTTTGGTCTCTTTTTGAAGGTTTCAAGTTACAATCCCATTAAGCTCCTGGTGATTAGTGAAGAATGTTCCGGAGAATTTAGGCATAGCTCATCATTGTTTCTTCTTGTTTCTCTAAATCAAGTATGGTTCAGAAGCAGAGGATCCTATACTTGCTATTTTGGGGCACATTTAAAAACTTGCTGTTCGTATAGGATATTAGGTGCTATGGAATTGTTGGCCCTAGTTTGAAATATGAAGTTCTTGTTATGATCCTGTAGAGGGAAATTCATTTTGATCCTCCATTAAGTGAAAATAACTTTCCTTTTGTAGTAGTCATTATGTGGAAATTGGAAAATATTCTAATGGGTAAACCCTTTCTATTTTTGTGTTCATGTTACTTCCATTTCGTGTAGTGCTTCAATACTTGTCTTCAACAGCTATTTTCGTTAATAACAAACCATGCAATATACGCAAACAGAGGTGGTATAGAACACGGCTTGAGATGATGGTAACTACTAATTTCAGAGAGGCAAAAATGTTCGAAAGTCAATTTCTGCAATTGAACTGAAGCCCTTGAACATTCTAAAAGTGTTTGAATCATGACTTTATAGTGGGAATGAAGTGGAAAAATAGTGTTTGGATCACAAATTTCAATGGGAAAGAGCGACCTTACCTGAAACGATGACAAGTTTAATCCATTTAGACTTTCGTGTAGTTGCGTGAGTTTGAGTTGTGGGTATTAGCATCTTTCAAGAAACAGCAGTTTTGAGGATATCTATCTGTATTTCTTCGAGATCCTATTGTAAGCTGAAGTCTTGTGTTTACAGAATACAAATAAAACCTTTGCAAGTAATCTTCTTTTCTTTTATTTCCATCAATAACCGTCCAGTTATTTACTTGGGACTTGTCTGAAATTGATGCAACAACTGTTTGTCATTCGTCAGGGGCATAGCATTACTTTTAGGGTAAATTTCACTGACACCCCTTGGATTCTAATTTAAATCACAGTTGCACCCCTTTTACTCTCTGAAATCACACTGCACTCCCTTACTTTATGATTTTATGTAATAGTTTAGTCTAATCATTAGTTGACCATGTACTAACCTATAGAAATTGCTGATGTAGGCAGAAAAGATTAACATAATGCATATCTTCCCCTTATTTTACCCTTGCTTTCTCTCTCAAAAGGATCATCACCTCCACTACACTTGAAACCCACTTCTATCACCATTGAAACCTACAACAACCTCTACCACTCCACTTGATGTTGGTGACCAAAGGTTGCAGTGGGAGGTAAATGTTGGTGAATAGTGATGGGGAAGGTGGGTCATGGTGAGAGGTGGTGGGAGGTGTCGATAGAAGTTGATGGCGGTTGGAAGGTAGGAAGTGTAGGTGGTGGCTTGTTTTCCTTTAATATTTTGTCTCTTTAAAAATTTAACTTTTCCATTAAGTCTAAGGTGTTACTGGGGTATCAGTGTGATTTTAGAAAGAAAAAAAACAGGCGGTGTAATGTGATTTCAAATGAGTGCCAGTGAAATCTACTCTTAAATTCAAGGATGAAGCAGTCATATAGATCAAGTCACTAGACCAAACATTTGATTGAATATGTGTCTTGGTCAAAGCTACTCAGCAAAAGCCTCATAGCGACAGACTTATACTTAGTAAACATATATATCTATGTTGTGCAAAGTAATTGTACAAAGACACAAAATTTACACGGTTCAATTTAAAGTCTATAAAAAGACGAAATAATAATGAGCCAACAATATTCTCAACTTTTACATAGACCCTATATCTCATTATATGCAATACTGGTCTGGGAATAAAAATAGCCAACAACAAATAACGTGTCGAATTCAACTGGATAGTATTATTGAATTTGAGAACTTTGCAAGCAAGTTATAATCATACTCCGAGTTAAATTTAAGACACTACTCACAACACTATATACATGTATATGTATATGTATGTATGTCCTCTAAGTCTGCAAATCACATTTATATTTTTGTATTTACCAAGAACTTTTTATAGGATTCAAGGTTTGCAAGACCATATTGTTAGACAGAAATCTATTCTACACCTCTACTCCTGGTTTAACTCAGAAGATATACAGTACTTAATAGGAAACAGAAGATATACAGTACTTAATAGGAAACAGAAGTGATCTCACATTTGTTATTAGTTAACTTTTTCATTTTCATTGCATTACTGAAGAGGCAATTTGGAACCTCTACACCCGGATATCAATTGTTTCACAGTTTTCGTATCTTTCCTATTTTGAGTTCAATTCTCTTTTTCCAGATACTATTTCGAAGTCTATTGGACAAGAGTTGGAGTTTGACATGAATGAAAATGACAACCATGCACATAATTGGAACAGTCATTTGCTACCCAAATTTTAGAGCAATGCTATGTCGAATGCGGTGATGTACGATTTATGTGTATCATCTAATGTGGCACATAACCACCGCTGTTACTTCAATGGGGCCTGCATGATATCAATGATCGTCTAAAAGTGGTGAGGTTGTGATGGTTACTGTAAATACGGTTATCTAAAAGTGGTGAGGGGTGAATTGGGGTGCGTGGTAAATTCAAATGATAAATCCAGTATTTTCCACATTTTATATGAAAATCTATAACCGTGCTTTGCTATCATTTTTGTACTGATGGCATTTATTTTTTTGTGAGTGATGATTTTATTACATAAAAGAGAGAGAATTACAATTGAGGCCCCAAAGGGCACTCTTAAAAGGAAAGCACATAAGAACTAGGCTAGCCTAGCTAGGAAGGAAGCAAACAAAAGATCAAATGACAAAAACTAAAACTAACCCAAACCTCCTAGATTGCTCTATTTTCTTTGAGCTTTCATTTTTGCTAAGAAACCCCCCCAGCAACCTTTTGTTCTCGTACTGCCATAATTAAAATATTTTTTTTCCAGTAATTATATAAGAAAATCTTGAGATTTCCAACCTGGGAGATCTAATAGCTTAATCCAAATTTCCCTAATTTTCTTCCTTGATGGCTCGTGTGTATCTACCTAACCTCGACTCGGGGGGAGCAGTTTAGGGCAACAAAAACATTTTAGATCGATGGTTAAGTCGCATTTTTGCCTACTTCAACGGATGCATTTGTTTTAACAAGAAGAGAAAATGTGTTTCTCTACTTCAAAGTCGAATGAGTGAGTATAACTAGAGTGATTGTTTCATGCTAACAAACTCATACTAGACAACATGAACAAAAATTAGAACGCGTGTGCTAGATGATGACGAAAACAAACACAACGGTCTTGGATTTTTGTATTTTTTTTCTCTCTCTCTCTTTTCGTATTCAACCTACATTGACACCCCATTAGATAGTTAGGTTTATCTTTGATGTGTGTGAAACAAAAAAAAAAAAAAAAAGAACTGAAAAAGAGAAGCTGATATAAGGAGTGATATCA
>BRYE01000010.1:257500-260000 GCA_030159115.1 Actinidia arguta var. hypoleuca | reverse complement strand
ATGATCGATGAATGGTTCTTGTCATTACAAGAATTATATGGCCAATTTCTAAAAACAACTAGACAACTTTGAAAATGTGATTCAATTTACAAGTCTGTTTACTTGCTTTTCTCTCAAACGAAAGGACCATATTTCTGTACTTTTTATGGGGAAAAAGTAGATAACTTTTGATAATATGATCTAACTTGTGGGTTGTTTACTGATTTCCTCTCTCAAACTCTGTAAACGAAATCTTGTACACTGGATACGAAATTACTTTATTTTCTTAAATTTTCACCACACCTCCATATTTTAGACTCTAATGTACCTTCTAGTGATATTGTTTTGACCCAAGTTGTATTTTTTATTCGAGAACTGGCATGAAGTTATCTTCTTCATTAAGAACAGCAATCATGTATTCAAGTAAAGTGGAATTGTCAAAGCATTAGGTTTAGTAGTTGAACTCCTAATTACCAAAGAGAACTCTTAGCATGTGAATGGAAAGATGGTGAAGAAGAATTCTTCCTACTTGTTTTATTTGAATGTTTCAAGAAAAGAAATGGAAAAAAAAATAGCGACTTTGAGGTGGATTGGGTTGAATTGAATTAGAAGCAAAAGGGATATTTAAAATAATAATAATAAAAAAAGACGATATTGTATTAGTTCATTGTCAAATTAAGAACTGATAAGCTTAGACTAGAAGGTGTGGCATAAGCCTTTAGGTCGGATTCATTTCTATAGCTATATTTGTCGTAGGTTGAAGTCCAATTATAACATCTTCTGTAAATTGCAAATCTTTAAGCCTTTTTCTATAAGATCGTCACATTACCATTGTTTACGAAGAAAAATAAAATAGCAAGGTAATTCTTGCAGAAGAGGGAAGGAGTCTTCAATAAAAAGCCCTAAGATGGGCCATACTTTGTGCTCAGTAGTAGAAAAATTAACATTGACTTACTTTTGCTTGCTGTCATTTGACTTGGGTTTAAGACGAATTCAATTTTCCAAATCCATTTTTCTCAATTTTTCCTGCTCAAATTTCCTTCCTAGAAACAAATCTATATCTATACTATATACGATACAAATGTAGTTTCCTAAAATAATAAGATGTCTTCTCATTGTTTCTTTCTCCTACATGTCATTTTCTCAAAAAAAAAAATTTTCTTATTTTACTAAAATATAATCTATAAAATAAAGTTTTCTTAAAAAATCCCTTCTAAAAAAAGTAATGTTAAATTAAAATATAGAAAAACTCTAGAAATCTATAAAATTAAAGTTTCCTTTAAAAAAAAATGAATGCATGTCTCTCACAAAGCGGTTGAATTGTGGAAAGCAGAGTGCAGAGAAGAGAGAGAAAGAAAGTACGAGAGAAAGAGAGATAGTTGGGTCATTGAAATATTTGGGGTATTATAGTAATTGTACATATCATGTTAACGGTGTGGTCTTTTGTAATTTTCAATAATTAAAGAGTGAAAGTGATCGATTTTTTAATTGAGGGGTGCTAGTGATAAAACATTATAATTTAGGGAGTGTTTCTATAATTAAGCAACAAATTTATCACATATCTTTCAAATCCCTATCCAAATAAGCATTTCCTCCCAATCTGTATACATTTGAATTGCCAACCAATCCAATCCAATCCAATGTTTGAAAATCGGATGGTAAGCGAATCGAAAACAAAGATTGGATGGATGGATCACCGGACGTCATAATTATGTAAAATATATTAAATATTGTAAATAAATAACAAAATATAAATATTGATATTACAAAAACTAAAAACCTAATTTTCTTTAATATTTCTTCTAGTATTTTTCTTACTTTTTGAAACGAAAAGCAACACCCAAAAAAAAATTCAGATCAATAAAATTTGTTAATACTTTTGTTTTACAAGAGAATCATTTTACTGCATTTAAATGAATTAGAAATAAAAACAATGAGTTAAGGTGGCAAAAGCTTAGCTAAGCCCACCAACGCGCATAAGAAGTAAAAATAAAGAAGAATGGTGGCTAAGGAAGGAAAGAAGAGTTGTTCGGCGTCAAATACTAGAAAATAAGATTCAAATTATGAATGTTTTATATATATAAAGTTTCTTTTTTAACGGCAGCACGTTTCTATATATAGTTGTGCATGCGTGCCACGCATGCTGATGGTATTTAAAGAACCAACTAACATCAAAATTTTTATGATTTTTTACCAGTATAATTCATGTGACCCACAACTCGTTTGCCAGTTCAACCACGAATTTTAGTGATTTCTACAAAATTGACCGATTTGGGTAGAATATATATTTTTTATATTTTGGTTAAATTGGAATTGAATTAGGATGTTCAACCCGGTTGAACCGGTAGATATGTTTCAATTTTTAAAATATTGAGAATCGAATTAATAGGCAGTTTATATTATTTTCATTTTAACTATATCACAAAAAAAAAGTGTACTTAGATAAAAATAACTAAATATTTCTTCTCATTTTTTTAATAAAAAAATTAAGAGTAGTTATGCATGTTATCCCTCTTAAAAG
>BRYE01000010.1:210000-215000 GCA_030159115.1 Actinidia arguta var. hypoleuca | reverse complement strand
ATATAAATACTAACGAAACCAAATACTAATCAAAACACATTAAATAAATACTTATTAAAAACCAACATTCATTACTAAAAATCCAAATATGTTCCCATCGTCTACCAAGTCTGTCGATAAGAAAAAAAAAGTACAACCTTAAATGAACAACACCAAATTTGTCCAGAAGACAAAGGAATAAAAAACTCTTAAACATTACTCGACATCAAGGTTGTCCAGGGTAGTAATAGGAAGGTGTGGGTGGCTGAGGGTATGGGTAAGGTGTAGGAAAAGGTGGGGGGGGCATTCCCTGCGGCTTGATCTCTGTGCAGTTGCAGCCATGCTAGATGTACATCATCGTTTGGCAGTCCCATAAACACTCGCGATTCGCTGGGATTGTAATCAGTTGTGTCCCGAGCAAATATAAGGGTGACAGTGGATCAATCCTTGGGATATTGGCCAACAACTGTAGACAGTTAGCAATTGTTGCATTGTTGTTATCAGCACGTGGTTTCACAATGACCTCACTGCCTTGAGATTGAACAACCTCTAGCATCTTATCCATTGTCCGCGACAAACGGACAGCTGCAAACATTCTCTTTTTTCCACTCGCTGATTTATTACCTGATGAAGGTCCATCGACTCTTCTCTTACCCCGTTGTGCCTCCACACTAGGTGTTCTTTTCGGCCCACCCAAACCAAACTCCAACTCATCAGTCGGTGCCTCATTAGAACTTTCACTACTCTCATCAATGAGTCCCATCGATGGCAAATCCTCACCTGGTGCCCACCGTGTCTTCCCAGTTGCAGTCATCCCACCAAAAATTTGCTCCATCAAGTTCATATGCTCTAGAGTTTTCACCCTAAATTTGCCACAATTCTTGTTAAGCTGAAATAACAAAGTTTGAAATGTGAATAAATAGATATAAAGAGTTGATGAAATTAAAATTGTACACAATTACAAACTTGTACAATAGCATTATATTACCATCATCATTTTGTCCCACCAATGGTCTGGTGTAGTGAATATGTCATGTAGTTGGTCATAACCAAGTTTGGTACAACCATTACAAGGATCTTTCAACTGCATTCATGACCCCCAATCTTTTTTTAATGCTTCATACTTGTTCTTCATTTGCTTCCAGTCGTGGAACCTATTTATCATGTTATAGAAATCTTGCATGACCTCATCATACCCTTTCGTAGTCAAATATTGGAATGACTTGTTTCCTTTTCCTATTTGGCGGGCAACACAGTCAAGAAACACCTTTGTGCTTTCACTATCCCTGTCACGCCCCGCAACCCGGCCTATGCGGATCATGGGCACGTGACTGGCAGTGGCTGGCCCACCAAGGCCTACTTACCTTCATACGGTTGATTACCTGTGCATACTCATTGAAAACAATACAATTTTTTTGCGAAAACGTCATACTATATGAAAATAGAAAGGTGTGACGTGCACATAAGTGTACAGAGTTGTGCCTAAGTTTTAACCTGCTTACATATATATCGAGGCTAACTTTAATTAATTATACATCACATGGCTAACATAATTACATCATCTAGGCCTAACCCATCATCAAAGCTACATAATAAGGCTCGTAGGCCACAAAACTAAATTCTGCTTGCTAACTTCATCTTAAGGCTCTTCGGACTGGCTTCCTGAAAAAAATTTCAAAAATATAAGCTAATTGCTAAGTGAATAACAACAATGCATGAACATAAAATACCATGGATCATTTTGTAGCATACATATCATAATCAGTGTAAAGCATGTGATTGAAATTTCATAAACTTGAAGCTCACGTAAACATAACATATCTAAAAAATATACCATGAGCATTTAACATACCATGACTTCTTGAAATCATGAACATATCATAGAGTGTAACGTCTCGGCATAACGTAGTGACCATATAGGTCGGGTGACTCTTTAGGCCAAAGATCTCTATCGTACCGGATGGTTTTATTTCACATCCCCCATCCGTCTTAGGACTATCTGGCTTGATTAATGTCCCCCAGAGAGGACCCCAAGTATCACCATGCATATAGACTTTGAACATACTTTGTTTTTCACATAAATCCATGCTAAGCATCAAAATTATTTCATAACTATGTCAAATCATTCATCCATGAATTTTCGATACATAGCATAATAATATTTGCATATATTTAGAAAACATGCCGTTCATATCATAAAATATTCATTTAATGCATTAAAATATGGAAAATATTTGAATATGTATAGTACGTGTAGAAAATATTTAAAAAATACATAATTTTATTCATGGCATCATATTCTCACCTGAGTTTCCTTGTCTAGGTACTACGTCATGTGTCCCTACTACGTCGTGTGTCCCTACATGTAAGGGATGAGAATTTTAATTTCTATGTTCAATAATAAGGATAAAAGACTCGATGTAATATATGTCTTGACTCGACTATAGGTGTTTTCGTTCTATGCCACGACTTATTAAATATGATCTAAAGTCCTCAATGGTTAAGCTAAAGACCTAAAATACTTTGGACACAATTAAAATGTCATAGGAAAAAAGGACAAAACTGTCTGAAAATTGGCCTGGAGATCGAATGCTGGAATCAAGGCTAGAACTGACGTTCAAACGCTAAGGCAAATATTTGGTTCTCACTCTCTGTACATTCAAACACTGCACAGAGGCGTTCGAACGCTAAGGTAAAATGTCTGATTTTTACTCTTTGTCTGTTTGAATGCTATACAGAGGCGTTCAAGCACTAAGACTAAATGCTTAAGTTTTCCTTTTCTGTGCGTTCAAATATTGGGTTTGGTGTTCGAACTCTAAGGCTAAAAATTTAGACCGTTCGAACTCTGTTCATGGGCGTTTGAACACTGACTGCGTATGGCAGCATGAACAGTAACTAGTTTTCACAAATTTTATCAAAACACTATCCACATCCTTATAATTCTTTCCAGGGCTCCTAGGGTACAAAGATTGACTCAAGGAGGTTACAACATCTCAAAACCAACCCTCTATTTTAATGCTAATATGGTAGATATAATTTTAAAATCAAGTAAAAATCCTAACATAAATTTATTTGGGGTTATTGAAATCCACACTCAATTTGACTCAAATTTAACTTTAGTGCATATTATTTAACCCAATGAGACTCAATGAAGTCTCCAAAAATTACACCTCTCATATATACATGAATAGGTTAGGGTCCCTTATCTCTTTTTCAACTCCTCAAGCCTCCAAAATGACTTTCTTGGTTGAGCTCCAAGCTGTCACTCTCTACTTCTCTCTTTCTCCCTTTCTTTCCTTCTCCTTCTTCTTTTTCCTTTCTCATCTCTTTCTCTTTTCTATCTTTATCTCTCTCCGAATTTGTGTGTATATGATGGAGGTGTGAGAGTGTGGTGTATATTTGCTGAGACACATGAGAAATAATTCTATGTGGCTTTCCTCTTTTTAATCTGGTGATCCCTTTTTATTTTTCATTTTATACTATTGGCGTTTGAACTCCAATCTTAGCGCTCGAACGCTAAGAAGAAAACATAAAATGGAGATACTGAGAGCATGAAATCTGCCACAGGCGATAGAGTTCGAACGCTCTCTTTAACGTTCGAACTGTAAGAAGGATTCTGGATTAGCGTTCGAATGCCCCTCCTAGCGTTCGAACTCTAATAAGAAAACTGGGCAGAGTGAAACTTAATAATTCAAAGATTCTTAACTTAGATTTTATTCTTCTAACTTAATACTTAGCCTCTTAAATCGACATACAGATCATGATTTATGTATTTAACGAATTTAACGATTTCGGGGTGTTACAATCCCAATGTGCTTTCATAGGTTGAACACCATCTGGTTGCCAATACCTGTACTTTCCTTAACTCATTCTCTGTTGAGGTTGTGTAGAATCACTTACCCTTACCTTTATCCTTATCCTTACCCTTACCCTTACCACTCCCCTTACTCTAACTCGAGTTTGGGGGTTGTTATGAACCATGAAAATCCATTGACTAGTAATACAAATGCAGAATATCATTACAAATATAACTCAAATACAAATGCAGAATATCATTTGGCAATTGATGATCAATCTATTCATCATCTCTAATAAAAGCATCACAATCTCTCATACTTCTAGAGTTTGTATATCCATTTAGTATTATTCTGAAACTTCTCAATTATTATTTCTTCCAGTAATTCAATATGTTCATACCATTTCTTATAAAACATCTCAAGTTCACCCCTCTTACGTCTAGATTCATTTTTTATTTGGTTAGTTAAAAATTGTATTCAACAAAAGTCAGCAACTACAACCCCCAACTGAATATCCCAACAACATAGCTATAAGGTTACCAAAACAAACAAAAAATAAAATAACACCCTTCAATGAGAATTTAGAATTGTAGCAGAGATATTGTTTTCTTCAAATATTACATGTATTAGCCGCTTGCTTCCAAGAGCTGACCATCAATATGATATTTTAGTCTTAATTCTGATAAGGAGTTCTAACATCTAGTGAAGTTCATAACTTCGGTATCAAATTTAAAACTCCAATTGTATTTCATATTATGGTTACAAGTGAAATCATTCTTTTTTTTATATAGCAAAATTACTTTGATTTTTCATAAAATTCAGTATTTTTTTTATTATAAGTTTATATTCTTACAAACAAGTGATACGTTTCTAGATCTAATTTCTTTTATTTTGTCACAAAATTTATGTCTTCAAATAGGTTGTAAGAGTTTATGCTTGTATTAACTCAAAAGCTTCATCAGAGGTTAGATCCAATATATATATATATAGATAAACAACCTTAAAAAAATAGAAAAATACAAGGGTTTGATCTTACCAAATTAGGGTTCTTGTAGATGACGACGATGGAAGAGGTGGTCGGTGTAATGGCTGAAGGAGGACAATAGAGACGATCTGATCGACAAATCTCCGGCAAATGACGAACACATCAAGGATTCTCCGGGCGTCGTTTATCGATGGCGACCTTCTCTTGTGTGATCCAACGGTAACAACGGCTAGAGCGAA
>BRYE01000010.1:190000-205000 GCA_030159115.1 Actinidia arguta var. hypoleuca | reverse complement strand
TAATGAGTAATGATTTGAAAAGAGAATTAGTCGATTGATGAGACAATTCAACTCTTGCTCATTGATCTTTAATTGTATGCAATTGTAATTAAACTGTTCATTTGATTTTTAAAATTTGATTTTTACTTTATAATGTCATTTTTTAAAAATTTCACACATTGTTTTTTGTATTTTCTATTTTATTTATTTTTCATATTATTTTTATTTTATTTATTGAGTTGTAAGTTGTCCAAATGTTTAATCGTCTTGAATTTGTCTTATCTGATCACTTAATATCTTGTAAGAATTGTTTTTTTCCTTTTTACCCCATTTCTTCATTTTCTTGATTTAGAAATGGGCATTAACTTCAAGAATAATGAGGTTCTTCATTTTTTGGATCTATAATTTTTACTACACTTGTATATGCTCTCTCTTGGGTGAATAATTTTTTTTTTAACTTGGCAATATTAATCTGATTTTTGTATCTTCTTGTTGATTTTCTTTTCTCTCCATGTAGTTTTCAATTCCCATTCTTTGATCACCCTTATTTAAGTTCTTGTTATTATTATTTTAGTTTTTGAATGTTTTACTTTTATATTGATTTATGCTTCTGTGTGTTATTTTAGTTCTTGTTATTATTATTTTGGTTTTGGACGTGTCACTTTTATATTGACTTATGCTGCTTTACTTTTGTCTTGCGTGGTTAATTATCTAATTTTGTTAATATCTTATTTATGTTTTTGTAGCATAAATTATGAAATAATTCTTTAGATAATTTTTGGCCTTTTAAGTTTCAATTGTTGATACTTTTCCATAAATTTTTGGATCTTCATTTTTTGGTGACACATGTCATTGTATTTGTGGCCTCTCTCTTGCCCGTTGTTTGGGGGTGTAAATAAAACTCGCTAATCTTCTATTTTTAAGTTTGATTTGTATAAATTTATCAATCTTTCAATTTTTTCATACTTCTTTTAAGATGTTGTTTGATAAAATTGAATACTAAAAATTAAAAATTAAAAATTAAGTATTAAAAATTAAATGCTAAAATTTTAAGTTAAAAAGCTGTTTGCTAAAAATATAAATACTTAATTAAAATTGATTGAAAAATTCAACAAGCTTAAATCTAAATATAATTTATATGTTCAACAAAATCATTTTTTTTAATTTTCTCTTTCAATTATAAATGAAGTTGTGATTACTTGGTAATGATTTTGTGGTAATGATGTGGTGGCGACTGCAACATTGTTAATGTAATCATGGTGGTGTTGTGGTAGTAGCAAACTAATGGTGATTGTTGTTATGGTTGAGGGGGTGATGTGGTGGAGGTATGGAGGTAGTAGGGTGGTAGAAGTGGAATGAATAATAGAGGTGGAGGATGATGGTGGTGGTGGTATTGGTAGTAGAGGGATTTTAGTGGAGATGGATGGTGGTTGTAGTATTGGAAGGTGATGGGGGGATTGGAATGGTGGAAGAGGTAAAAGGTGGTGGTGGTGGTGGTGGTGGCAGTGGCAGTGGTAGTGGTGGAGGGATGGTGGGGTGGAGACAGAGGGTGACGTGTTGACAACGGTAGTAGTAGTGGTGTTTGAATGGTGGTAATGGAAGTATTGGCAGTGGAGGGATGGTTGTGGTGTGGTAGAAGTAAATAGGTGGTGGTAGTATAGCAACGGTGGGTGTTTGGTCATGGTGGTGGCAATGGTGGGAGAGGTAGTGGGGGTAGTGGAGAAATGGTGATGGTGGTGGTGGTGGTGGAATTATATTTGTGGACTTCAATTCCTATACACATACATTTACAAATTCAGTCAGAATTATATAGTTATCTTGCTACTTAATTTTTTCAAAATTTTTAGCCTATATTGCAAAATATTGCTATCAAACCAACTCAATTCAATTTCACTTAATACATTCAGTTTTAAGTATTGAATTGAGTTATCAAACAATCCATAATTCTTGTTTTTGTTTGTACTTATAGAAGAAAAACTATGATTATTGTTTCTTCTCAACTTTGGAAATATATATATATATATATATATATATATATATATATATATATATATATATATATATATATATATATATATATTAAAACTGGCATTAAGAACTTCATTCTTTTGGGATTCATTTAAATAATTATCCCACCAACCTCTTAATATTCCTGTAAACCCTGATATAATCATAAGGGCACATTTTCTGTCATCATTATTTCTATTCTTACATGCAGTTGCATAGATCATCATTTCATGAATAGTATTCATGATAAGAAAATCAGATTTACCATCAATTTCCCAACAGTAGATTTCACTACCTTGAAAGAATCTTTGATTATGTTGAGCTATCTCCTCAAATAATATATCTGGTGGAGTAGGCCTAGGATAATAATGTCTACCAGATCCTCCTACACTGGTTTTCATTCCTTTATATCCTATCTTATTACTTTGTAAATCATTAGTTTGATCTTTAAGATCTAGGAATATTTTCTCTATGTCTTCAATATGATCAATATTCTTAGGATCAAATCTTAACATATTGATTTGAAGACCCTGAAGTTTCTTTTGTAATTCTAATAAGAATTCATTATATTCTTTTTCATTTCTATAATTTATATGATCAACCTTTATAGGTGGTTTAACACAAACAGGTTCTAGTTTTTTACTAGTTGTACCTTTTTCTATGACTTCTTCTTTTTTAAAAATAGGAGTCATTTTATCTATTTTATTTTTTACAGAAATAATATTTTCTTCAACTCTAGTAAGTTGTTTTCCAATAATTTGAACATTTATATTTGTCCAATTATTCTGCTTAATTAATGTTTCATTATTCCCAACAGGAACCTTATAAGCACTAGCCTCTATTTTAAAGTCATTCCCTTTTGAATCTTGACCATAGTCAATATGAATAATAGAAGGAGGATATAAGGATTTAACTATATTACCTCCTACATTCGTCCATTCTTTCTCGAATTCTGTTAATACACAGACACTATTAATATTATCATTGGAATATCCATTTTGTTCTAGAAATTCAAAATGATATTGACCATAATGTTTCTTTATAAACCATTCAGGAAAAGGTATAACTTTTCTAATAGTTTGAAGATGTAAATAATATTCATCTTTCATATTTTTAATAAAATCTTTATTAAAATTTTTATACATTCTTAAAAAACCTTTATACTTAGGTTTACTAAGAATATCTTTACAATGATCTATTAATAAATGATGGTATGGACCATCTATTTCAAATATTGAATTAGTCATATCTGAAAATTTACTTCACTAGCAGAAGGCATATTCCGCTCTTTATAAACTCCATGAGGAATATTATTAGAAGATATTCTAATTCCTTCTACAGATACAGTTTCATCTATATCACTTTCAGATAAATTACTAGCAGTAGATGGTCTAGCACTAGATGATGGAATTGAAACCTTATAAGGAACATCTAGATTATTTATAGAATAACTTCTATTTAATCTAGGTAAATTTTTCCTAAAGTTAAGGAAAACTTGACCATCAATATTTTCAACTATTGATTCAATATCCCTATGAATAATAGGTTTAGGAGGTATAGCCCTCTGAATAGTCCATCTTTCTGGGAATTCAATATCTTCCCATTTTATCAACTTATTAGTTGCAGTAAAAGATGTATTTAACATGTTTGACTCTATAAGAGTAGTATATCCTAATTGATTACCAACTTGTTTTATATTAGGAGTTAGTGTATTCATTAATTTAAAATACACTCTGTAAATAACAGCTACTGTTTCTGCTCCTGGCAAGAAATCATATCCTTTAGTTAATAATTTTAACTGAACCGATTCACAAATATGTCTATCGGTTAAGGATAAAGTTAAATTAGGATAAACATTAAAATAAACTGGACCATGACTTAGACTGGTCTCAACAGCACCCATTATGGATGGAATCCAACTAAGGCATCTAGCATCTCTTAGAGTCGCTTGTATACAGGCATTTAAACCTAATAAAGTTAATGGTTTAAAAGCTATTTGAACCAATCCAATATGCATAAATTTATATTTTCCCCGATATCTAATAATATCATGAGGTTTAATTAAATTTATATTTTCATTATCAGGTCCTACACTTAAGGTCTGTTCCATAGTTTTAACAGCCATACTGCTTTTTAATTCAAATATACCTTTCCTGTATATAGTATTAGGTTGGACAGCAGGAATTGTCCACTTGTTTAATTGTTCTTTAATATTTTCATATTCAATAAGATCAGTATTTTTAACTGATTCATCACTATCAATATTCTGAATATCAGAAATATGCAAAGAACTAGATACAGAACTGGATAAATTATCGGCCATAATTATCTTATAAAATCTGTTAGCCACCAGGTTTCTCTGAGTTTTTTTTTTTTTTTTTTTTAATTAATCATACTAATATGACCTTGTAGATTTACAGTATTAAATCATCTTCATTCTTTCTTGCAGGATGAGATAAATGGATTATTTATGAATCAATGAAGATTCCTAAAATTAATCATAAGCAGTTCCGGTCTTTCACATGAGCTTAATGGATAACTTAAATGGACCACAACAGCCTTCAACGCCATCCTTGGCAACACGGCATAAGGGTCACCCCAGCTATCACCTAGCTCATCATAAGACAGCTGACATACTTACTGATTAATTTTAACTGTAATAATCCTTCTCAAACTTCTGAAAGATTGAATAATGTAATACTGTGAAACCATCACAGGGGATCACATATGTATGAATTGATTACATCTTATGTACATAAATTTAAATAACATTTAAAATTTTAAACATAACTAAATATACTCAGAGATGTACCTGTTATGGCTAACAGAAGGCGTTAGCCGACTATCATTGCAGATCCTACAATGGCTCTGATACCAAATTTAAGCGGAAACTCCAATATATGAAAACAAACTTTTATTGAAGAAGAAGAACAATATTACAAGAGAGAGAGAGAGAGATATGCCAAGCTAGTTCTGCCCTCACATATGGGGAGGGACTCCCTTATATAGAAGAGAAAGGAATCAACCCGGGTGCTCAATGGGCCCCATCGATCAATTGATTGATTTCTCTTTTACAAAAGTAAATAGTAAAAAGAGGCAGTCATAATCTGCCGACACAATAGACAAATAGTAGAAATATTCTACCGACACATAAAAACAAAAAACTTTTTAAAATTGTAATTATGGTTTGGCGCGTGATCGACGCCTTCTGTCTTCATTTACTGAATTCCAGAATCGAGATAATTCTGCATATTCAGCATCATCATGATTAAATTCTTCATCATCAGGGTCCTGAGATTCCCCTGCAAGAATATCTCCTTCTGAATCAATATCTTCTTTGCCAGCTGATCCCATAGATGAATCCTCCTTAATAAAGTTTTGGGCAAATTGGTCTTTGAAGAAGAACATACACTTCTTCATTAATTCATACTCAGAAATATCTGGTTGTTCTGATTTAATCTGGTTTTTGAGAAGATCAAAAGGGTTTAAAGAAGATTTCGTGAGGAAAGAAGATACTTCCTCTTTATCAACTTGATATTGTGAGAAATACTCATCAGCCTTCTTATTTATCTGGTTATACAAATCCTCAATATCTTTCTTGGGAAAATTATTCCACCATCGAGTCCAGAATTCTCGTTTAAGAGAGTAGCCTTTTAGCTCATGATCCTTCTCAATACAGAAGTCCCATTTTAGAATCCATGGAATACCATATTCTATAAATAAAAGAATTAGACTATATTCTTCCCAAAGATCTTCTTTTCCTCTTATAAGAGGATGCCATTTTTCCCATCTATTCATAGCTTCGACAATATTCGAAGGAAGAATTCCTTTTACTGGCCCATATATGGTCCACCAATCCAAAAACCACATAGGTAAGGATGTCCCTGTCTTTAATATTTGGGGGCAAAGTTTAATAAACCAAGTATGTTTATTTTTTGGATTCTGATAAGAAAACAAATGATGAAATCCCATTTGATAATCCCAATAATTATAATTATAGGAATTATCTCCAAGTTTAACAGTCTTGGCAGAGGTAAGATCCAATCCCCAAGATGCTGGTTTTACAATTTTTCTGATAATAACTTTGCTATAGATAATAGCACTATTATTATCCTTAGAATTTTCTCTGGTATGCGTAATAGTCATACTGTCTGAAAGGTGGAGAATTGTCTCAAAATATCCCCTTGGTTTACCAGATAAGGTAGGTATTTGAAAAGAATGAAGATAAGCCTTTCTGATCTGTAATGGATCGTCCAGAAGATGATAATCTTCTTTTTCAATATGACAAACATGAATAGATTGGTGCTTACAGATATAATCTGTCATTTCATCTTTGGACACTATATCAGCCATTGATTGAGGAGCTTTATCTCCACTAGAAGAGGATGATCCAATATGACCTCCTTTTTTTCCCACCATAGTGAAGCCTTCACTATCAGTATAACTGTTAGTTTCTGGAAGATATAATCTTCCCCTGCCTCTGCCACCTCTGGTACTACCTCTATAAGAGGTTGAACCCCGTCCTCTATTAGAGGAAGCCATATTCTGCATAAAATACAGAAATAAATTAAGCATTAATAGCATATAATCTGGCTAATTGATCTTTAAGATCTTGAATTTGTGAACGAATAGAACACATTTGCTTGAATTCATATATAAATAATTCATCTGTAAAGCAACTATCAGAAATATCTATGTTGCTAAAAACAAGAAATTTTCCTTCAAGAGATTTAATCTCTTTTAAAATTTTATTTATCTTTCTTCTATCTTTATCACAAATCATAATTAATGATAATGTTCCTCAAATACAGAGGATATACTTTTGTTACTTTCTTGAGTAATAAGTAACTTTCTAACTTTTCTTAAAGATCTATCTTTCCATAATTGAAAATATAATTTTTCAAGATGATGAGTAGAAGGTTTATTATTACCTCTTTTAATAGAAACCTCTTCCCATTTAATGGCATTATCCATAGATTCCATATGCTTAATTTGTTTATTAAGAACTTTAATATTTTTATTAGAAATCATTGAAAATTATTTTGAATAGGTTATATATAACCTTGAAATTTGACTTTTTAAATCAATTATCTTGTTCTCATTATCTTCAATTTCATTTAAGTCTATACAAAATTGAAGATATCCTTCTCCTGGTTTATCCCAAAGAAAATTATTTCTTTGTTCGAGAATATCAATTTCAGATATTAAAGAGTTTAATTTTTTCTGAACTTTGGCGTCAATCATATTGACCTTGCAGAAATTCCCTGGTAAGAAAATCAGGGAGAGAGTTAGTATTTCCTTTAATATACTCAATATCAAAATCGAAAGAAGATAATTCAGCTTGCCATCTAGCAAATATTTGTTTGGATGCAAGATTTTTAACATCCTTTTTCAAAACCTGTTTAACAGCTGAACAATCTACTCTTAATAGAAAAGTTTGATTTAATAAATCATCCTGAAATTTAGAAATGCATTTAACAACAGATAACATTTCTTTCTTAATAGTAGAATAATTTATTTGTGCGGATTTCCACATTCCTGAAGTAAAACGTATAAGTTCCTCTTTATTATTTTCAGGATTAATTTGCTTTAAAATTCCTCCATAACCAATATTAGAAGCGTCAGTTTCAACAACCTTCTTCCAATTGGTTTTAGCTAATGATAAGCAAGGAAGTTGTTTAACTTTTAATTTAATTTTTCTCACAGCATTACTATGCTCTTCTGTCCATGGGGATGGCTCTTTCTTTAATCTAGAATACAGAATAGCTGCATCTTGAGACAGATTAGGATAATAATCTGAAATATAATTTAAACTTCCAAGAAATCTTTGAAGTTGAGTTTTATCTGTAATAACATCAGGAAATTTAGAAGCGAATTCTATACTTCTATCTATAGGAATAATTTTTCCTTGGTTGATATTATGACCCAAAAATCTAACATTAGTTTGAAATAATTTTAATTTTGGGGCAGATAATACTAACCCATTTCTTTTAATCACATCTTTAATAATTCTTAAATGTTTAAAATGTTGGTCAATACTATTAGAAAAGACCAAAACATCATCAATATAAACAATAGAGAATTCCGAATATGGATTAAAAATTTCATTCATAATATTTTGAAATTCTGAAGGGGCATTCTTCAGACCAAAAGGCATAACATTCCATTCATAATGCCCAAAAGGAACCACAAAGGCAGTCTTATATCTGTCTTTTTCATTTACTTGAATCTGCCAATATCCAGATTTTAAATCGAATTTAGAAAATATAACAGCAGAATTTAATCTATCAAGTAAATCTTTTTTATTAGGAATAGGATACCTAATCCATTTTAAAACACTATTAAGTGGTTTATAGTTAATAATTAATCTAGGAACACCTCGCTCCTGCTCTGCTTTTTTATTAACATAGAAAGCAGTACAACTCCAAGGAGAATTACTTTTTCTAATTAATTTTTTATCCAATAATAATTGGATTTCTTTTTGACAAAGATCTAAATAATCTTTTTTCATTTGTGCAGGTCTTGCTTTGGTTGGAATAAACCTTTCATCAAAGTCTACTTCATAAGGAAGATCAACAATATGTTTTTTCCTATCCCAAAAAGCATTAGGGATATCACTACATACTTCATTATGAAATTGTTATAAAATATTTTGTATCTTTTCTTTTACAGAATTATTCTGTAATTGCTTATCAATAAAAATAATATATATTTCTTTTTGTAAATAATTTAATTGTTTTTCTTTTAAAACAATCCCATTATTAAGATTATTTATAAGTTTATATCTAGGAGAAGATATAAATTTAAAAGATATTTCTTGATTCTTTATAATAGTATATATACCACTAGAATCAACTTTATTAATAGGCATAATTAAATGTAGAAAAGGAGTGCCTAGAATAATCTCCTGATTTAACAAATCTTTTAATAAAAGAAAAGATGTAGGTAAACATATACCTTGATTACAAATTTGAACATTATTTAATTTATATTTAATATTCATTCTCTTTCCACTAGCATTGGAAAGATTCTGAGTTGTTTTCTCAAAATATTGAGTAGGAACTAATCCTTCCTGAATGCAGTTCATATCTGCACCACTATCAACTAAAGCAATAGCACCTTCAATAACATATTCATTATGAATAACAAGATCAATTTTAATAAACCATTTCTGATAAGGAATATGATTTATGACAAGAACATCATTGATAATTTCATTATAAGGTTCTTCATATGAAGTTCCTTCATCAATCATAGGTTCTTTTATAATAACCTTTTTCTTTTTATCAATTTTCTTGTTAATAATTTCTAACAACATATCAGTTGAATCTTGTCTTTCTTTAAGAATTCTAATCTCTTCTTTAAGATTATTAATTTCAAATTTTAAGTCATCAACATTCGTTGGTCTAGAAGATTTTTTACTTTCTATTCTTTTAAATAATTCATTCAAGGAATATCCTTTATAATTATTATAATCAGAAACATCTTTTATATGAGCTTCAATAAACTCTTTTTTTAATAAAGGATCGGTAAGCTGATCAGCAAAAGCTAATATATTCTTTTGTTCATCAGTTAAAACATTAATAGAAAGATCATTAATCTTTTCTAACGATTTTAAAGAACAACAATTGTTTTTACAATTATCATTATTACTAGTAGAACTAGTAGAAGAACTATAATCTTCTAAATCATTAATTTCATCATCAGAAGATAATTCTATTTCAGAATCAGATTCTGAAGAACTCTCATTAATTAAATTTAAAATTTTTGATTTTAAATCCTCTTCTATTTCTAAATTACTAATCTTTTTATTCATTTTGCATCTATTTGCATAATGTCCTGATTTACCACATGTAAAACATTTAACATGTCTTTTCTTATTTTTCTTAGAGCTAGAGGGTTTATCCTTCTTATGACTAGGTTTCTTATAATAGTCATCCTTTCTTTTATCCTTCTTCTTCTTAGATTTTCTATAAATCTTTTTATCTTTTTTATCTCTTTTATGAGATTTAGAAGGATAATCTATCTTAGGATTATCTACAGCAAATTGTTCACAAAACTCTCCTAATTCTCTCCTATTGGTTAAGTTTTGTTTCTTTAATTGTTTTTGTAATTTTAAATCATTACAAATATTTAATCCTTCAGTAATAACTGCAGATTTTAATTGACCATAAGTATAATTATCATAGTCAATATCTCCATTTACCCCCCTTAAAGAAGTGCGAACCCGTTCAGCAAATAATTTGGGTAAGCCATCTATGTATTTGGCTTTCCAATAAAAAGAATTAGCATCATTTCTCATCAATACTTTAGATAAGAAAACATCATTATACCATCTAAAATGTGCTAAAGATAAGCACTTTAGATTTTGCAACATATATCTTTGACTCTCATCATTATTAGAGACTGATCCCATAAAATGGAATATAATAGCATGAATCAAAGTATATACAGCATCAGAAACCACTACAGGTTGATTATTCTGATCTACTTCAGTTTTTACGGCATTAAGAACTTCATTCTTTTGGGATTCATTTAAATAATTATCCCACCAACCTCTTAATATTCCTGTAAACATATATATATATATATATGCTTTATTTAGATTTTGATTTATGACTAATTTTTTGGAAGAGAGAATTAGCTTGTCATTAATTGAGATTTCTATTGTTTCTTTGTTTTGTTTTTCATTTTTATTTTTATTGGGTTTAATGATTAATCATCTTTAGATGTTTTGGATCTTTAAATACTAATATTTTTTTTATTTTACTTTTGGGGTGTTTTATCTAATTCAATTTTTCTTTTTTCTACTTGATGTATAGTTTTGTATTCATGTTTGATTTTTATTTTGACTTTTTAAGTTTGTAGTTTTTCTTGTAATTTTCTATTATTTCTATATGTTCATTTTCTTGTTTGGACTTGTAAAATAAAATTTTGTAAAAGAAAAACTATAATTCTTTGTTTGTTCTAAACCTTGGAATTTCATATATTCTTGATTTTGATTTTGATTTTGATTTATGACTAATTTTTTGGAAGAGAGAATTAGCTTGTCAATATTTCTATTGTTTCTTGCGTTTTTCTTTTGCTTTCTATTAATTGGGTTCACATGATTTGGTACTTTAAATGCTAATATTTTTTTATTTTACTTTTTGGGTTTTGTACTTAATTCAATTTTTATTTTTTTATTTTCCATGTGATTTTGTATTACTGTTGATTGATCACCTTATTTTTTGTTGACTTCTATGTTTATAATTTTATTTCATGTTTTTTTTCTTCATATTTGCTCAATTGTTTCTGTTTCTATTATTTATATATTTTCATTTTTTAAGGGTTTTCCAATCTTTTAAATTTTTTAATTTTTAATTGCTATTCTTCAAAGATACTTATTTTAATTCTTGTTCTTTGTTTGAACTTGTAAAAAAAAAAAATTGTGATTCTTGTTTGTTCTAGAATTGAAATTTTATATATGGTTTATTTTGGAATTTTATATGTGCTTTATTTTGAAATTTTATATATGCTATATTTTGATTTTGATTTTGATTTTGATTTTGATTTTGATTTATGACTAACTTTTGGGAAGAGAGAATTAGCTTGTTAATGAGATTTCTGTTGTTTCTTTGTTTTTCCTTTGCTTTTATTTATTGGGTTTAATGCTTCATCCTTTTCAAATGTTTTGGATCTTTAAATGCTAATATTTTTTTATTTTATTTAATTTTTTGGGTTTTGTATCTAATTCATTTTTTTATTTTTCTAGTTTCTATGTAGTTTTGTATTCCTATTGATTGATCACATTTTTTATGATAATTTTTTATTTTTGTTTTGACTTTTTAAGTTTATAATTTCATTTCATGCTTTTTTCCCTTCATATTTGCTCAATTATTTCTTGTGATTTTCTATTATTTCTATATGTTTGTTTTCTTTGTTGTAGGGATTTACCAATCATTCAAATCTTTCTTCTCTTTGCAAGTTTTTAATTGTCATTCTTTAAAGATACTTCTTTTAATTCTTGTTCTTGTTTGGACTTGTAAAAGAAAAATTATGATTCTTGTTTGTTCTGAACCTTGAGATTTTATTTATGGTTTATTTTGATTTTGATTCATAACTAATTTTTTGGAAGAGAGAATCAGCTTGTCATTCATTGAGATTTCTATTGTTTCTTTGTTCTTCTTTTTCTTTTTATTGGGTTTAATGGTTAGTAGTCTTCTCAAGTGTTTTGAATTTTTTAATGCTAATCTTTGTTTATTTTAATTCAATTTTTGTTTTTCTATTTTTCACTTAATTTTGTATTCCTATTCATTGATCACTCTTATGGTATAATACCTTGTTTTTTGTTTTTGACTTATACACCCCCCTTGTCTTTATTCTCGTAAACAAAAACCGGCAGAAGGTTATAGAGGAAAGGTAAGCACTCGCGTTAGAGATGCCCTGGAAGCTTTTGAAGTTAAACCTACAAGCAGCTTAACAAACAGGGAGGGGAGCCTACTCTTGTGAGCTAGAGTCGCTCTTATTCTGGTCTGGAGCTGAATCAATAATTATTCATACTCAGTCAACATAGTGGGTAAGCTCTAATTCCGTTCTGCAAGCCGACATTGATGGATAAATAAAGGTGTTGGGACAAATGATCCCTCTGGTGCTTTTGTATATGTTATTTTGTATTACCAATTTCATTCCAGGAGTTTGTGTAATCGTGGTAGGCTTTGTAAGTCGCTGAGCGTCGATTTTCCAACCTCATAAAGACTCGAGTCAAAGCTTTCAATGATCAAGGAGCAAACTCTTTAACTCTTCAGAGTTGTAGTTCAAAAGGTAACATCACTTTCATGCACCATAGGTTCACATATTTTAGCAGATTGGATTTATTTTATTATTTTTTGGGGATTTCTGTCAAAAAGGTTTTCCAGTTTTTTTTATTATTATTGTTTTACTTTCCGAAAAGTCCGTGCTCATTCGAACTTGCCTTTCATCCATTCGAAAGGCAGGTAAGTGTTCTCTTTTAGTCTGTTCACCCAAAACAATCTGTTTGCACGCGTTCAAACGCACGGTTCGAATGCACGACATGATTGGGTTTCCGAATTTTTTAATCCCTGCTAGTTAGAGCGATCTGCTCTCATTCAAATGTGCCAGAAATTCCGACTTCATTTTTCAGTGTTTTATTCCTAATCAGTCTAGGTTTCCTCTTTCCCTACATATATGTGGCGACCTTAGGGTCTCATGTATGCATAAGAAAATTGTTTTTGAGATAGAAAAACTATTTTTTTATATCTGGCATATGTATTAATTATGAGAACTTTTACGTAACTACCGGCAGGGGCAAAAATATGCTGAGTAGATGCATAATAAATGTTCTTTCTCATGTAAGACCAGACAGAAATAGGTGAGAAAAGTACGGGACGAATGGATGAAAAGAAAGTGGTGCAAGTCAAACCACAAGCAGAAATACTTCAGATAATCAAATTCCTCTTGATTTGCTTGTCCAAACCAACAAGGCTATGACGCCTGGAAGCATTTATTTGACTCACGAAAATGGCCACCAGGCACTGTACTCTTCTATCTGTCAAGGCCAAAAACACCTTAACAAAACAAGAGTATGGCTTGAAAGATGTACTGCGTATTAGGTGCATCGAAAACGACAGTCTAGTATTCATGAGTTCTTTTCTAGCAAATCGGGCATTTGTATGGACACATGTAAAAGGCTAAGCAGGCACTGCAACCTTACTGCCTCACAGGTTTCGTAGTTATTTGAGCAGCTGTGTCATTTCATACATTTACACTACTATATTTTTGGGAGTACTAAAGTTCCTTCTACTCTAATCCCTTTATTACTGTGAACTTGACCATTTTACTCACCAAGGGTGGCAGGTGCCATACTCGCCAACGTTGTGTTCCAGTAAAAATCAGCGTGTAACCAAGGTAAGATTACAATGAAACTGAACCTTCCATTTGTGCAGTGGAAATGATTCAGCAAATTCTTCAGTAGTGTTGTTAAATGACAGTGATACTTTAGCTTCAGAATTCCTTTGTCAGTAATGGTCTCATCACAAATAGCGATGGACTGAGTAATGGTGATGTTGCTCGACATGAAATGAAAAAGTGGATTGACTTGCAACCGAAAATGTCGTAGTTTATCTGTCTCTCGAATTAAAGATGTTTCCCTTCTGTAACATGAGCACAAGACACGAATTAAAACATTCAAAAAAGATTGATTATTCTGCCTAAATAGTAAACACAAGTAATAAATAAGACAATAATAAACATCTGAGCCCTATTATTTCTTAATTATGACATAAGGTACTTGTAATATGGAATAAATGCATTTGATCTAATCGAACGATTTTACCGTGTGCAAACTAATACCAATCCATAGGATTGCTCTCCCCAACAAAACTGTTATTTTTTTTTTCTGCTTATTAAAATTTTTTCATCATGATTCTTCCTAAGTATTTGATTCTATACTCTTATGGCCTCCTTACTTGACCAGGGGTGGGGTGGGGGTTCTAAATATCAAATGATACAAACCTGTGGGTAGAACCTACTGCTGACAATCTTTTGGCAAAAGGGAAGAGTGTCTGAGAGCTTATACACACATGGCCATGCCCATCCTTAACCGATGTTCTAAATATCAAATGATATAAACTTGTGCGTAGAACTTACTGCTGACAATCTTTTGGAAAAAGGGAAGAGTGTCTCAGAGCTTATACACACATGGCCAAGCCCATACTTAACCGATGTTGGAGACTAGGATCGTAACGCCAAGCTTGGTGTTGCATATTCCTCTTGGTTTTTGGCATGTGCTTCTTCGGAAGAATATATGTACACAATATGCATACATGTGTGTGTGTGTGTGTGAGGTTGTGTTTTGGAGTATGCATCTCATGTTTGTACTGTTCTCTTCTGAAATGTAATTCTTTCTTTGTTTTGGCCAAACAAAAAATAAATAAATAAAAAGACAAAATGTAAAGTACTAATACTCTGTTTGAGTTCTGAAAAGCCTTTACCGCATTTAATTGTTTTTCTGGT
>BRYE01000010.1:125000-127500 GCA_030159115.1 Actinidia arguta var. hypoleuca | reverse complement strand
TCTGAATAAGTTCCTTTAAGGGAAAATACTTCCATTGTAAATATATTTGCTTTGCTTCCAGCTCGATTTTGCCTTTTGCTCAGACAATGAGGATTTTTCAAATAAATTTCTCACTTAGGAAAACTTTACACTCAAAAGAAAATTTTGAAAAAAAAAATTTGGTATGAAAGGGAGAATTCCCTGAAGTCAAGGTAAATATGGTTTTCAACACTTAGAAAAATTATTGCACAATTGAAAATAGTTACAAACCTTTTCTATAAAATAGCTCAGTTTAAAACTAAAGGAGTTACATGTTTTCTTGATAAAATTTTCTTAAGTTGTTAGAGTTCTAAGGTCTCGAAATTGGCTTGCCCTCCAAGTCCTCAAGATGGTAAGCTCTTCTGCCAACGAGCTCAGTGATTTTGTGTGGACCTTTCCAATTTGGTTGAGCTTTTCATCCACCGAGTCCTTGGTATTTCCAACAACATTTCTCAAAACGAGGTTGCCAAACGAATTTTGTGTGTGTTGGATCCTCTGGTTGTATGTTTTGATGAGCTATTTTTGATAGCTGGCCATTCGTATAAGTGCATTTTCTTTTCTTTCTTTGGCGAGGTCGAGCTCTCGAGTTAACACCTCGGCGTTGTGATGATTATGTAAGCTTTGATTTGGATTGTGGGCAACCCAACCTTCAGCGGGATTATAGTTTCAAAATTGAAAGCCAAAAAGTAAGGCGTTTCTTTCGTTACTTTCTGCGGTGTAGTCTAGTAGACCCATAATACGCTTGTGAGCTCCTCAACCCATTTACTTTTGACTTTTTCGAGCCTCTTTGTGATCCCATTCATGATAGTTTTGTTAGTGGCCTCAGCCTACCCGTTGCACTACGGGTAGCATGGCGTTGAATTATAAAACTCGATTTTTAGCTCGTCTAACAACAATTTTGACCTTTTGGCCCCACGAAATGGGTTTTGTTATTTGACACGAAAGCTTTGGAGATGTCAAACCGAGATAGAAGGTGGTTGTGTATAAACTTGATTTACACCAACCTCCCTGATCTGGGCTAGTGGTTCATCTTTGACCCATTTGGTAAAGTAATTTGTGGCTACCAATAAGAACATCTTATTTCTTGGGGCTCGGGAAAGTACCCTGATGATCTCTATTCCCCACTAGGCGAAGGGCCATCAACTAGTGAGTGGGGGGTCAAATCCTTAGCTGGCTGGTGAATGATGGGAGAAAAAAGCTGGCAATTCATGCATTTGCGGCCATACACTTAGGCATCCCTTTGCATATACGGCCGCCAATATCTTCACATTAGAGCTTGGTGCACCAACGATCTACCCCAAGAGTGTAGTCCGCAAACTCCCTCATGGATATCGAGCAAAACATCTTCCATTAAGCTTGGATGAACGCACATCAGATAGGGCCCCAAGTAAGACTTTTTGTACAAGTTTCCCTTCGGGAGAATCCAAAAGCGTGTTGCCTTAACTCGAAGCTTGTGCACCTCTCTTTTATCCTCTAGAAGTTTTCCATGGTGTAAAGACTCTATATTTGTATCCATCCAGCTCGGTCCTAGCTTGGTTTTGCGTAAGATGAACTCCTAATAAGTTTTGTAGCTGGGGATCGAGACCAAACCCACTACGATGACTCGTCCATTCTCTTCTTTAAAAGTTAACACCCCTACATCTGCATGTGAATTTAGATCTCCCCACTTGCTCGATTTTTACTGCTTAGAATTTCATCATGGGAGTTTTCACCATTGCCAAATATTTATCCATTATGGCTCCTCGAGACTCAAACTTTTTGGTGAACTGATTGACCACCATCTTTGAATCACTAAAGATGTGGAGCACAAGAACTAGTAGCTTGTTGGTGGATCCTAATTCTGCTATGAATGCTTCATACTCCGCTTCATTGTTCGTCATGGGAAAATTTAGCTTAAGGTAGCACTCAAAAATTGCCCCTTTGGGGTTTTCAGCACCGCTCCTACTCCCTCACCTAGGTTGTTTTTGGCCCCATCGACATACATCCTCCAGGCCTTAGATTCATCAATTTGAGGTAGTTCCTTAAGAACCTCGGGAACCTCAGGTGTTACCTTGGCCATAACTATGTTCATGCCGAGCTCTTTTCCTCTTTGTGTGTAGATGCGGGGTAACCCGATTCTGGACTCACAGTTCGAGGTAAAAACTTTGCAACAAAGTCAGCTAAGACTTGGGCATTAATCGCTGGCCTTGGGAGGAACTTGATGTCAAATTGTCCGAGTTCAACAACCCATTTGGATAGTCTGCCTAACAAGTCTGCTTTCATGAGCATGTTCTTCAATGGGAACTTGGTGTATACTTCAATTAGGTATGCTTGGAAGTAGTGCATGAACTTTCTGGCAGTGATGCCCAGAGCCATAACAAGCTTCTCCAACGATAGATACCTCATTTGACAATCTGTAAAAGTTTTTCTAACAAAGTAGATTGGGCGCTGTTCTCCATCTACCTCTTTTAGTAACACTAAACTAACGTCATGTTTGAAGACA
>BRYE01000010.1:52500-55000 GCA_030159115.1 Actinidia arguta var. hypoleuca | reverse complement strand
GGCGTTAGAGATTGGTGCCAAACTAGTTTTGCCCAACAAATATTCGTCCCTTTAGATCGAAAGAAATCATAACAAGCTTTGGTATTAAACTTATCCAAAGTTGTCTACTATTGTAATCTGATCAAAGCTGACGGCAGCGACCCTTCTATAGTGGCAATTTTATCTCTAATAAGAGCAAAGCCTTGCCATTTGGGAGTCTTGTTTAGCTGGGACATACTCCCAAAAAGCAACTCTTTTTTATGTATATTTGGTGCATCCATTTAACCCATAAAGAGTCTTTCTTGGATTAAAAATTCCAGAGAGACTTGGAAAGGAGGGCTAAGTTCCAAGCATGAGGATCAATAAAGCCTAAGCCTCCTTTTGATTTAGGACGGCAAACCTCTTTCCAAGCTACTAGTGGCTTCTTGAAAACCACTGCTTTGCCGCCCCAAAATAAATTCCTGCACAAAGAAATTACTTTGTCCCTTACTCCCATTGGAATGGGCAGAATAGAAAGCCAAAAATACTCCACACCCTGAAGAACAAATCACCAACCCAAGCATTTAAATATTCAGAAATCTTGGAAATAAGGGGATTAAACTGCTCAATTGTAAGTCTCGATGCCACCACAGGAATATCAAGATACCAGAAAGGGAATCTACCCGTACTGAATCCTGTGATGTTTTTAATCTCCTCCATAATTTCCCTACTAATCCTAGCCATGATTACGCTGGATTTGGTATCACTAATATGAAGACTAGAGCTTTCACCAAATTGTTTGACAATCCACGATCAATTTCACTGAAGTAACATCACCTCTAGTGAACATAATAAGATCATCCGCGAATGCAAGGTGAGTAATATTCAGCTCAGCACATTTTGGGTGGAAATTAACATCTGGATTTAACTTGAGCTTCCTAAATTTCCTCGACAAGTATTCTAGGTAGAGTACAAATAAGAAAGGGGAAATAGGGTCCCCTTGTCTTAAGCCTCGATGGCCTTTAAAGAATCCATGCAAAGTCCCATTAATAGATATGGAATATGAAGTTGTAGACACACATTGCATGATCCATTGAATAAACATAGCAGGGAAACCCAAACCTGAGAGTACATCCTCCAGGAAGACGCAGTTTACTGTGTCATAAGCTTTCCAAAGGTCCACTTTCATGATACAATGGGGAGATATCCTGCTCCAGCAATATTTTCTCATAAGCTCCTAGACCAGATATATGTTCTCCACCATACTCCTATTAGGCACAAATGCCGATTGGCCAGGATTAATCAATCTTTCCAGAATGTGAGACGATCTGGACGCAAGGATCTTTGAAATCAATTTATATATGACATTGCAACAGGCAATAGGGTGGAATTCTTCTACCCTTGAGGCACTTGTTGTCTTAGAAACCAATGTTATCACTACATGATTAAGCTGTTTAAGGAGTTTACCTGACACAAAAAATTCCTTGACAGCTGTGCATACATCAGTCCCCACAATACTCCATGCGCCTTTGAAGAAACAAGAAGAGTAACCATCTGGACCTGGGGCTTTGTCATCCCCAATACTAAATAATGCAGACTTTACCTCCTCATCCGAAATTGGCTGAATATGGGATAAAACATGCTCTTCTTCAACAATTTTTTCTTTCAGTAAAACTTCTCTGTCAAGCCGGTAGCAGTCTGACCTCTCCCCCAACAGATTCTTATAAAAATCAACAAACAGAGAGCTAACCTGCTGAATAGAAGTGCTGCTGGACCCATCTTCCTTTGTAAGAGCAACAATTTGGTTTCTAGCTCCATAGTTTTTGATCAAGTTATGGAAAAATTTAGTTCCCTTATCACTGTTTTTCAAGTACTTAGCCTTGGCTAATTGAGAACAAAAACTTCTTTCTGCCTCTACCAATCTGATGGATTTCTCTCTAAAGGTTACCACTTTGTTTTGCAACTGAACATCTCTTGGATTATCATGGAGCTGCTGTTAGGCTTGAAGTAATTCTTCTTCAGCCTTGGATTTATGTCACACCCCCAACCTAATTAGACATCATTAATGCTACATTAGATGGAGTGTGATCGCACAGATCACCGTACCTACGAATGACTCTTAACATCTACCATAATACTCAAGAAATAAGGATTACATAATAAAATATTCTCCGATTATTAAATCATAAAGTAAACATATTTACATCTTCAACTGAAATATAAAAAAACTTATTTTTAACATTTTCTATCGTCAACTCATGCTAACAGCTAACATAACACATTTATACAACTAAAATCTCGCAGCTCCAACAAAACTCGACATTCAGACACAACCAAGAAAAACCACTACGGCTACTTTTAAAATGAGTTGGGATTTATAATATAGATTAGGGTACCAATTTTATATCAATTAAAATCCCATGAGTCTACTTTATAACGCTTCAAATGGTGTGTCAATCCGAGTTTTCTATAAAGAGTTATGCCCATTTTACTAAAGTGTATCGACTCCTCTAGCAAGTGTCGACACTTCAACCTCAAGTGT
>BRYE01000010.1:17500-27500 GCA_030159115.1 Actinidia arguta var. hypoleuca | reverse complement strand
AAATCGAAGAAAAAAATGATGGGATCAAGAACAATTGATTAGGGGCAAAATAAAAATAAAAATTGGTGGTCAATGAGTGACTATTCACTCACATTTTAGGGGCAAAATCGAAAAAAAAAATGGAAAAAAAAATATTTAGGGGCAAAATAAAAAAAAAATGATTAGGGGCCAAATTGAGAACAACAAATGATGGGAAAAAAATATTGGTTAGGAGCAAAATTGAAAAAAAATTTGGTAATCAAGAACCTAATCTAATAGAGCAATTCTAGACTGGCAAAATAGAGTCATTGATTTACTGTTCACTCATGCAAAAGTAGGGGCAAAATCGACCAAAAAAAATGGTAGTCACTGAGTTTTACTGTTCACTCAACCAAACAAAATGGTAATCGAAAAAAAATATGGTTAGGGGCAAAATCGAGAAAAACAATGGTAATTGGAAAAAAAATGGTTAGGGGTAAAATGAAAAAATAAAATGATGGAAAAAACAAAATTGGTGAGGGGCAAAATTGAAAAAAAGTTGGTGGTCATGGTTACTGTTCACTCACATTTATAAATAATATTCTTAGGGGCAAAATGGAAAAAAAATGATGGAAAAAAATTGGTTAGGGGAAAAATAGGAAAAAAAATATGGTTCGGGGCCAAATCGGGAAAAAAAATATGTAGGGGCCAAATTGAAAAAAATAAAATGATGAAAAAAATAAAATTGTTGCGGGGCAAAATCAGAAGAAAAGTTGGTGGTAAAAAAATACTGTACACTCACATTTATTAGTATATAGATGTAGATATAGCGAAATACACCAAAGCGGCAATACTCTGAAGACTCATATATGGGATTAAGGCAACCAAACGGAACAAAATTGAGTTTCAATAGGCAACTGGTCTGGAGTTCTAAAGATTGTTTTACTTGGATGTATATATGGATCTTTCCTTTTTGTCAAAAACAGAAACCCCATTCTTGCCCCTATACTATTGAATATCTTCCTGTCCATTCAAACTGCACCCTATGGAATATCTTTTGTTCTTTCCAGTCCTAGTATCAGTCTGTTCTTCGAATAGATATCCCAATTGAAGTGTGTTTGAATCCTAGGAAGAAAGTAGAAGGTAAAAGGAAAAAAAAAGATAATAAAGTGAAAAAGTTAAATTTAATTTATTCATTTTCCTTTCTCAAATAAATCCCTCCATATGTATGGTCCGAATACAGCAAGCCTAAATTTGCTTCACCATGTATCAGTGCACTTTGTGCCTTTCAATAATTGGCTAACTTGGCCTACGTACCAATGCTTAAAACAAATGCTAAAGACAAGATCAAACTACTTAATGATCAAGAGTCCAGCAAAAAGATGGTACTTTCCATGCCCATTGGCTTATATCAGTAATTGTAAGCCATAGACCAGGTAAAGTACCCATCAACAATGAATTAAAGTAGAGAATTTATAGGATCATCAAAGAAAAAAACAATCCATGTGGCAATTACGAGGAAATACGTGTTTTGTTTTTGCTCGCGAGGAATTTCACCAAGGCAGGGCCACACTGGACCCACCCTGTGAGGGTAAACTCTGGATACCTTTGCTCATTCGACTGCTAATCAAGCTATCAGTGCAGATTAGGGAAATATATAGTTAATATGCAAGGAGCTTTGGTATCATCATCAATCCTGGCATGGCCCCATGTTTCCTATCCTCGTTTGTGCCAAACAACTCACAGGAGGGGAGGAGGAAACAATACTGATATATTTGTTAATGGAAAGCATAGGATTTGACGACAGTGAAAGCATAATAATAAAGACATTCAAACTCAAAAAAACTTGTAGGTAGGCTCATCTCTATAGCTGTGATGGATATCCTTCCGAATATTCATGTGCTCTCACTAACATCACAAGATGCTGCTGCTAGATGGAATCACGCACCCAACCTTCCCTTTCTCTTCCGTAATACTAATAAATCACAAACTTTCTCTTTCAATAGTGCGTATTTCCTAGCTAAGAACTGACACTTTAATTTCTACCGCCAAGTGTTTTCCCCCACCCTCATTTTCTCTCCGCCTCCCGTCATCATTGGTCACCTGACCATAATGCCCGTTTCAAGAATGTCAGTAGACACTCTGTTGATCATAATAAAATTGAGAATTATACTATTTCTTAGCTTTCCATGTACTTCCTTCCCAATTAGACAGATAACACATAGCTACGTACGTAGATAGTAGTTTAATTTTATGAATTTTGGAATTAGCTAGGGAATTGATTAGTTCTTCAGCTAGATAGATAGCTTCATAAATAAAATAAAAAAACAACAGCAGCATTTGTTTCTGTTTTTTAAATGGAAGGAATAGACGAAGAAGGTAGTGGTGCTGATCATGATGAGAAGAAGGTGGTGGTGATAATCCAAGATGCGTCAAGAGATGTTAGCGGGAGCGCAATGAGATGGGTCCTCCGTGGCTTATCACTTAAGCATGGAGATGAGCTTACACTTCTTGGAGTTCTTCACCAGGTTAATAATCCTAGTACGTCATCTTTCATGGCAGCTGGAAAATGGCGTAAGCTCTTCCTGATTATTTTCATTTCCACCTACCTAGCTACCTACAGAATTACGATACATTAAAGATTGATGATGATAATAATAAAAATAATAATAATAAAAAAAAAAATAAAAAAAATAATAATAATAATTAGATAAAGGAACAAATTAAGGGGAAAAAAATGAAATCAAGGCTCAAGTATAACAAATTTGATACAGATTTTTGATCTCCTGGGCCTCCTCCCCTTTCTATAATTAATTTACTTTGTTTTTTTCTTTTATTGTTTAATTTCAGTGGGATACAAGAGTAAGGTGGATTCTAGTTCTATGTTTGGAACAAACCAGAAATTTGTAGAGGAAGAGGTTGCCAGGAAGAAGGAAGAGTACACAACCAATGAGGAGGTGGTGCAACTTTATAACCAATGCAAAATGGAGAAGGTCAGGAATATAAACAAAAAAAAAAGAAAAAGAAAAAAAGAAAAACAAAACTGATGCGCTCAATATTTCATGATTTTTGCAGATAATTAGTGGTACATAGAATTCTGTTAACTATATAGATACGGTAATTAAAGAAGGAATGGATCACATCCATTTCTGCACGTGGTTTAAAGCGTTTTTGTTATTCTTTCAAGTATGAAGCTTCTACTTAGAATTTTTCATCATAAGATTAGAAAAGATGTCATTTATTTGACTGGAATGACAATAGGTCTCTCTATCTAGTAAATATAAAGGTGTTCTGAGGAAAGAAAAGGTCCAATTAAGTGCATTTGCAAAAACTGCATATTCATGTATAAGTTTTTCCTGCTTTTGTTGTTTTTGAATGACTTATGAGAGAAACATATATAGTCTCCAAATACCATTGTAAGGATTCTACAGCTTGCTTGAAGGTTATTGGATAATCAAATCATGGGATAGACATTTAGAGTTCGTCATATAGTATTTTGTAAGAAAATAAATAGCTAACAAAGATTGTTTTGGTACCTAAAATTTCTCAGATTAAGTTCCATATAGAGGTTAAAGCCGGGTATTCTCCAAAGGTGGTTGCTTTAAAAGTTGCCCAAGAATTGAGGGCAACATGGGTGATACTTGACAGGTCAGTTCCTTTAATTCTAGCCTCTCTAAACTTGAACAATTCAGGCATAAGCCTAGCTATAGAACTAGAGACTCCTAACGTTCTCTGCATTTTTGAAACGTATGTGCAAGCTAGTCAATTGTATATCTAGTCGAAAATACTGCACGCATTGACTCGATCATTAGCATCTGTATACATATTTTTGTTTGCCATTGGCCGGCATGACAGTTATTAGTTATAACAAAAAAGACATTTCTGATTTAGCAAAGATGAATATATTTGCCACCATGTAATAACAACTGTATGTCGAATGAGAATTCTCAGTTATGTGATTTTTGCTGCACTATTCTTGGGGTAGGACTGTATATGTATTGAAAGTTTTGGGGAGAAATAATGTTAACTGTAAAGGAGAATTAAATTATAAACAACTCATACGCCCTTTGATTTAAGTTTGTGGACATGCGTATGCATGCAGGCAAATGAAGAAAGACAAGCAATACTTCTTGGAGAGGCTGTCATGTGGAATATCAAGGATGAAGCGCAACAACACCATTGAACAGCTAAGAGGTCCAAAAGGAATTGACAACACTAAGTTGGTTGCTGTAGCACCAAGAAAAACCACTACTTCAAGTAGTAGTGGTGGTAGTAGTAGCCATGTAATAGTATATTATGATGAAATGATACCAGGAAGACCTGATCCTGAGGAAGGACTTTCTCCAAACAGTAAGCATGCACCTATTAATTAATTAATTTACCTTCAACAAGTTAGACAATATTACCTGCAAAAACAACTTTATTTCTTCTTTATGGAAACAAGCAAATGGATATGCTATACAAAGAATGTTGAGAATACAATAAATAACAAAATTACTCCTCTCTCTAATAGCTTAAGTTTTAATTTAGATAAATTGGTGGTTAACACTTTCACAAAAGAAACACAGAAGAAAGTTTCCCTTCTTCTAAGTACAACGTAATTGTCCCCCTACATATTCAAATGTGACTAATTAGTGGATTCTCGTGTCTATATGTTAGGGGGAAAATTATGTACGTCCCTTCTTCTGATAAGAGTAAGCTCGACCACTCCATTAAGTACAAGAGATGACTTTCAATAAATTAAGTCAGTTAGGACATGAATTTACTTGGGCTATATTTGGATCAAAGATTTAGTGAGGGAACAAGAAGTGAAAAGGTTAGAGGATCCAACCGTTTGGGACCATTGGATCCTCTACCTTTTCTTTTCCCTTTCCTTCACCAAATCCTTGATCCAAACACAGAATTAAAGGTCTTATAGGACAGAAATAAAAAGTCAATATATTATGTCATTGTATATAGTAGTTGACAATGTTTCAGAATCTACTACAAGCACTCAAAAGAGCTCAAGCTTAGTCAAAGAAAAAGGTGGCGATGAAAGTGGAGGAGGACCCCTATGTGAAAACCATGATCAGAAATTGCCCATACTATCTAAATCCTCATCATCAAGTCAACAGATGATTACTACAACTACACTGGGATTACATTCAAGTTCAAGCCAATTAGGGAACACTCGAGTGCCAAGCTCATCTCCAACGTCCTTGTTCCACTTTCAGGAGGAAGGCACAATTAATACAAGAAAACAAACTGAACAAGAAACGGGTGGGTCCCCATTCTCCATTCTTGAAGATGATGATCAAAAGATGGATCAATCAATGGCGACAAGTAACATTAATAAATATGGTAGTCCAAGTCCAAACGAAGTAGATCATGAGCAGCAGCACATGAGGGATATTGGTGATTGGATGGGATCATCACGAGACGAGCTGGCATTATTGTTTGAAAATGGCATATGCTCAATCTGCAAAAATACAAGGCCAAAGGGAGGATGGACGAAAGAGTTCACTTATGCAGAGCTTCATACAGCTACTGAGGGGTTTTCACCCAAGAATTTCTTGTCAGAAGGTGGTTTTGGTTCTGTGTACAAAGGAAACCTTAAAAATGGATTGAAGGTTGCTGTTAAGCAGCACAAAGATGTGAGCTTTCAAGGAGAAAAAGAATTCAAGTCTGAAGTTGATGTACTCAGCAAGGTCACACATGAAAATTTAGTTATGCTATTGGGCTCATGTTCGGAAGGAAATCATAGGCTTCTTGTTTACGAGTACGTCTGCAACGGTTCACTGGACCAGCATTTATCAAGTAAGAACATTAACAAACAAACAAACAAATTAAAGCCACGAAAATTTTCTTTGTAAAATCCTCTTTCCACCAACATCCTCTTCCCCTCAAAATATCCATTGCAACCCCCTCTCTCCTCCCCAGTCCTTGTAGCTGCCCCTTCCCTGAACGGTTGAACCAGTTTCATATTGAATTCCTCATCCTCCACTGAACTTGATCACTTCGAGACCCTCTTTCAGATGCCTCGACTCTTGTAACATTCTTATATTCTTCGTAACAAAGAACACATTTTACTTTTTTGTTTTGCCTCTTTCCGAGATTTCTGACTCAGAAAATTGAGACAACTTCCAACTGGTGATTCTGAACTTGTGGGTGGTGATTTTTTAACCTGTGGATGTGCGTATGTACTAAAGTTTATGTACGTGTGTGTTTATAACATCATGTGTGTGTGTGTCTATGAATAAGTAACTGCACCATGAATTATACCCTGCTTAAATCAGAAAGTTTGGATTAGCATGAGCATTTTTTTTCTTTTATAATAATCATATTCACAAAAAGAGAGAAAATCTTCACTGATACGTAGAGCATTCCAGTTTGTATAAATTTAGTCAACACAATCTTGGTGGAGTTTACTTTCTTCATACATTAGGGCTACTGGGGTGGTTGAATCCAGTGGGGTTTGGGGAATTGAATATTGTGGTAGACCAGGGAAAAAAATTATGGTGGTAATTGTGATAGGGTGGTGGGGAGGAAGACATTGTTACAGTCATGAGTATATAATAGACTTTGTATTTTTTGTTAACTGTGTAATTTGCATTATTGAAATTTAGGGAGGTAAAGTGATTAAAGGCCAAACCAGAGGAGGTACGGTAAAGAGGATTTTACCCCCCCTCCCCTTTTTAATCTATGCTACTCCTAAAGTGTATATTTTCTTGTGATTTATTACCACTTGTTAAGCTGAAGCCTAACCCAAGAGGAGTTCGCTAAAATCTACAGAACATGCAAAGAGGCATCTGAATTGGGATGAGAGGATAAAAATAGCAGTGGGAGCTGCCAAAGGATTAGAATATCTTCACAGAAACAACATCATCCACAGAGATGTGAGACCAAACAACATTCTCGTGACACATGATCATGAATCACTGGTAATTAACTAATATTACTCCATGCAAGGTACACATGTTCTAAAATTCCATATGCTAGATTTGATTTCTTGATTGGATATCTACTATTACACAAGTAGTTTTGTCAGTCACTGTTATTCTTCACCTGCAGCCTACATGAACCATTAGCTATGTCACGAGATTGGATATATCAAAGGTTCTCCTGTTCAGATTATTTGACTTATTAGGTTTAGTTTCTATGGTGGGAATAGATACCTACAATGATTATTAATTATGACACTGCATATCATGTATCAGCATCAAATTAATCATATACATGTAAATATATAATTTATTGATTCCCACACTATGGATCAAGTTTTTATATATGTTGAATGTACTAGCTAGGAGATTTTGGTCTTGCGAGAACCCAGCATGAAGATTCAAATGATTCAGAAAGCAAAGTTGTCGGAACTCTCGGATACTTGGCTCCAGAATATGCAGGAAGTGGAAAAGCGTCGAGCAAAACAGATGTTTATTCCTTTGGGGTGGTGCTATTACAGCTGATCACTGGTCTTAGTACCACAGACATAATACATGGAGGGGGAAGTCTTATTGGATGGGTAAACACATCCTTTATACTTGTAGAAAACAAAAACTTAAAAAATAAAAAAATATAAAAATTGTCTACTTCTTTCAATTTCTAATGCGCACACTTATTTCCTAGCTACTCAGATTTCTGGCCTTGAACATTTTTAAGCACTTTATTACAGGCAAGACCACTTCTTAAAGAAAAGAACTACCCAGATTTGACTGACCCAAGGATTGTGGACTCCCACGATATGCACCAACTGTTTTGGATGGTCCTAGTAGCAGAAAAATGTCTCAGCAAAGATCCTCGGAAGAGATGCTCTATGGCTAGTGTAAGTTCTGCATAACTAATTAAAGCCCAACCTTTCCGGATCATATACATAGCTTAAGTAAAACAAGGTTCAAACTTTCCATGAAGAAATTACATATTTTTTGCATGTTACAAACAATAAAACCCAAAACTTTCCAAAACTTAAACATGTTTCAAAGGTAATGTATATATAATAAGCAACTCTTTATTAATTTATATATCGTATTTTGTTGTGGAAAGAACATGTGATATTTTTGAGTAAGTTTGTGATCTAAGGTGATACTAGCATTGTTTTGCTTTTACTTTGTCTTTCCTTTTTTCCCTTGCTAATCTAAGTTTTGTTTTCCTCTCTGACTTTGTGCAATAACTACTTTTACTCATGTTTCTAACAAAACAATTGTTATTGGTGACATTGCCACATGCATGTCAATTGTTATTGGTGTGGAGCATTGCTAGCTTCAGAATCAAGGAATAAATAATTTTCCATTAAATACACAAGTAACGACAAACCAGAAGCCTAGATGAGAAAACTCCATTTCGTCAAGTCAAATAAAAGATGGACACTCACCAAAATAAAGGACTTAGACTTCTTGCTCTTAGATTCCTAAATCATCTAGTGAGAGTTCTAGACAAAAATCATCTCTCATCTCTCTTTGATTCATAAGAATTAATATGTAGTCCATTCATTTAATTTGTTGGTTGTGCAGGTGGTTGGTGTTCTGAACTACATAATTCAGGGCGACACAACTTGTATCCAAGAGTTCTCCCCAGCACATGAATCAGATTCGGTTAGTAGCACCATGGACTCTGCTGGATCACAAGGCAATACTGTTGGACTAACAAATAAAGAAGAAAGCCTTGGCACACCATTATTAAAAGCCCACAACAACTCAAATCAGAAAGGTGGGTGGACTCTTTCTTCATTATCCAGAACATCCACAAGTTCTGGAAAGTTCATCACCTACGGTGGTAAGAGTCGTGAAAAAACAAGGGATTTGTCCCTTAACAAAAGCGATGTACTTTACAATGAGATGATCATTTAAAATTTAAGTTTCATATTCCCTACTCCATAACAGAAAATATGTCAGCTAGTTAGTTTACCCTCATTGTTTGCTCCTCGTCAATCTTCGCGGATGACATGTTTTCATTGTAGAAAATGATTAACTACAATGACTCGATCTTGTTTGGTACAAGTCCATTAACTGCAACGTGAATTCATGTCGCAACTAGGTGAATGTGATCTTATTTAGGAAGATACATTCACCATATCTAATAGTTATTACCTACAGTTGGGTTGAGCCGTAGCCTAACCGAATGCCCTTTTTCAAAAGAATTAAGCAATTCGAAATTAGAAGTATTCATCATTCTAAAAAAATAAGCTTCTGCTTTTACGAATAATGGCCTTATATTCGTAAAGTCATCAGTTTATTTTTTTTAGAACGAGGAACACCTTTAATTTCAAATCGTTTATTTTTCTTGAGAAACCGCAATGGGTTGGGTTGCGGCTCAAACCAACCATAAATAACAACTACTAGATCGTGGTGGTTCAATTTTTAAATATTTGGAGTATTTATTTATTTTTATTTAGTATGATCATAGGGTATTTTAGTATTTTTTTTGATGTATTTTATTTTTATTATTAGTATTTTAGGAGTCCTATTCCTAGTCGGTTTGGAATTTTTTAGTTATCAAAGTCCTATTCCTAATAAAATTAAGAGAGTATTTAGGCTATAAATATGGATGTAACATTACTTTTTAACAGAGAAGGTGATGATAAATGAAAAAAAATCCCTATTTTCTTATCAATTTCTTCTGAGATTTTAATATGAAGCCAAATTTCTTCTTCCCTTTTCTATTTCTTTATCTCTTCACTGTTATTGTTTATATTGATTTTTTTTTTGTGCGGCATCAGTTTCTGGGCCATTATCCGTAAAAGAAGCATCTTATTTTTTAGTATAACGAGAAACACATTTAATTTTGAATCGTTAATTTCTCTTGAGATGGGGCATTGGGTTGGAAACTAACCATAAATAATAACTATTGGATACGATTTATTGGTTATTATCCGTAAAAGGAGCAACTTATTTTTTGAAGAATGAAGAACACCTTTAATTTCGAATCACTTATTTCTCTTGAGAAACCGTATTGGGTTAGGCCACGACTCAAACCAACCATAAATAACAACTACTAGATACATTTAAAGATGTCCTCGCGCACCGAGTTTGCCATTTGGGTAGAGTTTCTGTGCCATTCTCCATAAAAG
>BRYE01000009.1:19058949-19061449 GCA_030159115.1 Actinidia arguta var. hypoleuca | reverse complement strand
GAGAGTCATCGTTCTTAAGGGCTAATAAAACTGAGCGTTAAATCCAACTATGGGAGTTCGGGATGATTTTAAGTCTGATTGGGTGAGTTTGAGTTATTTAAAAAGGTCATAATACATCACCTCAACTGAACTTCTTGTGTCCACCAAGACCCTTTCGACGTCGTAGTTGTTCACTTTGAGTTGGATGACCAGGGGGTTAGAGTGGGGATGTTGCACCCTCTCCAGGTCAGCCTTGGTGAACGTGATCCTCCTCCCTAGTTCTGATGTTGCCTGCCTCAGCTTCTTAGCCAGTAAATGGACCAAGAAAACTTCGTACATTTGTTTTATGATCCAGATCTCTCCCCGGATTCTATTCTCAAGATCTGGGTGATGTGGGGCCCCTAAACATGTGGATAGTACCCAGGAGTAGATCCTCCTCTTCATTTGTAGTCTGTTCTACCTCATCGTCACCTAGGTCAAACCTTGGATTCGGTTTGGCCTTGGTCTTCTCTGCTCGGGTCTTCTCTTCGTCAATGAACTTCTTAAGGTGTCCGTCTCGGACCAACTGGTCCAGGAAAACCTTAAGAGCCCAACAGCAATCTGTTTTGTGTCCCCTTACTTTGTAGAAGGAGCATCGCCACCTTTGGTTGTGTCTTTTGGGGACTCCCCCCATGGGTTTGGATTTCTTGAAGTAGGGTTTGTCTCGGATCCAAGCAAGAGAGCTTATGGATTGGTTCTTTGAAAACTACATTGACTCTTTGCCTTGCCCAATTTTAGAAGTAGATCAGGTTCTTCTTTCGCTTCTTGAATGGTCCCTCACTCTGGGCAGTTGTCCCCATGGCCTTCTCAGCTTGCTTGACATCATCCTTCAACTAGGCGAACATCTCTACCCGGGATATGAGGTCCTAGAGGTCAGTTGGAGAGTTGAGTGTCAGGTTCTCCCAGAGCCACTAACTAAGAGTTATCCCGAGCTTATAGCTCGCCACCGCCAACTCCTCGGAGCGTTCCTCAATCTCGTTTTACATTTCCTAATACCAAGTAGTTGCAGATAAACTCATTCTTTCCCTTCCTTAGTGTCAAAAGAGAACCTACGCCATTCGATACTTGTGTGTTGATCACAAACTGAACTACGAACGACTCGATTAACTGGTGAAAGTTCTTTATTGACCCTACAGGTAGTTTGTCAAACCACTTCAGGCCGAGGTCTCCCAAACTCAACGGGAATACCAGGCACATTAGGGCATCCATATGGTTTCATAGGGCCATCATCTATCCGACGTGACTTACATGGGACTTCGGGTCTAACTTGCCATCGTACAAAGTGAACCTCGGTGGTGTAAACTTCTCTAGTGGGTCCAGTCCCTTCATTTCTTGAGAGTATGGAGTCTGATATATAGGGGCGACCTCCCTCTATTCGCTGCAGGCGGGGCGAATCACCAAACTCGCAAGAGCAACTTTGCTTATAGCCGCCGCCTTATGGCCATTCAGTTTGCTCACAAATCTCTTTCTTGGTTTTGCCTGGCGTTAAGTGCATTACAGAGATCCACCTCGGACTTAGTTCGCTCAAGTGACCTCTTCCGCTTGCTCATCGCCACAGTTTTGCTGTCAGACCGGTTGTCCACACTTACTTGAGTTTTATGGTGCTTCTTGCTTCGACCCTCCCGAGGGGTAGGGCCGGTTCTTTTGTCTGGCCTTCGGTTTGCCCTGGAGCAACAACCTCGGCTGGTTTCATCATCCTACTATCTACCATAATTTGTGTCAGTTCGGTCAATTGCCTTTGTAGGCGTTTGATTGGACTGCATAATTGTAGTCCAAGCGCCGTTAAATCAACTTAAATTGACCCTAAATTAGTTTAATTATATATTTTTATCTGGTTTCGTACTTAAAGTCGTGTTTAAGTTCATTACAGAAAAATATTAATAAAAAAGAGAATTTAAAACCATAAAAGTGATCCGGAGTGCAGGCATGTATATCGAGGACCATTATCAAGATTTATCTCGAGAATTACAGAAGTTTTCACTTATAACTCGAAATGAAATAAAAGACATACCGTTGAAAAAATCTCACAAAATTATGCAAAGTCAAGTCAAGCGAGCATCGCGAGAATTAGACTCTGAAGACTCCAAAATGGAGTATGAAGAAGATAGAAAAAAAATCAAAGAAGGGCAAAATTGTACTTAGCATTTGAACTCCAAAAAGACAAAGGAACTAGAATTCGAACGCTAACAAATTTTATTGAAAAACCTATTTCAGTATTTTAGCCATAACTTTTTACTCAGATGTCCAATTTATCTGATTTTTAATGCGTTGGAAAGAAAACTTCAAGGACTACAACTTTGTCTCTAATAATCATTGGCTAAATCGATCTCTGAGGTAGTAAAAATTGAGATGTAACAGACAAGTAAGAAGAAAAATTGGGCAGAAATTCTAATCCCTCTAGGACTCAAATTGTGTAGCCTATATATACTTCTTTACGATTTTATGAACGAGATATATTAGTTTTTAGGATTTTTAACAGCCT
>BRYE01000009.1:19051449-19056449 GCA_030159115.1 Actinidia arguta var. hypoleuca | reverse complement strand
TCTCATGCTCTAGAAATGCTTGGTGTGTGATCTATGTCTTACCAACTAGGAAAATATTCCATTTATTTTTGCATATTTTAAATAATTCCAAATTTTAGAGTTTTTTTTATTTTCCGTAGTCGAGACATGGGAATGAATCATTCATAAATCTAACTTGCAGAGGAAAATGCAAAATGATGAAACGATGAACATGGAAAACATCTACATGTAATTACGCGTAGAAGAAAATACAAACTTGGACCCCAAAAAAGAAAAGTAGATACATGACAGCGACGGGTCCCGAAGATGGAAACAATGCTACTGCCTACATTGAAGTCCTTCCCGTCAGTCAAAAAATACGAGGGAATATTTACGTAATTTGAGAGAGAGAGAGAGAGAGGTGCTTATTGACTGGCTGCTACAATATAACATAATACAATACAATACAGTATGATGTGGAGAAAAACATCCGCTTAATGATATTCTAAGTCATGCATGTCGCCCGGAGGATCACGTCGTCATAACACCAATAAAGTCCTGGTCTGATTTGCACAAACCAAATATAACTATCCGAAGATCTCACCTAAATATCCTCACATGGATCTCCATCCTACAACTATATAAAGGTTGTTCCCCCATCTAAATGAGGTCCAATGATTTAACCCTTACATACGTGCATCTATAGCTCCATCTTTACATTGTTTTTCTTGTACTCGCCTTAGTTTGATTCGCACACCGGAAGGATTTTGAGCGGCCTCACCTGGCCGGTAAAGTTTGTCCGGTTATACGCAGGTCGCTTGAGTTGTAGCCGAGGTCTAATGCCGAGGTAAAGAGCAATTCTGATTATTGGTTGCTCGTCCTAGATTTTTACCATAACAGTTTGGCATCGTTTGTGAGAATGACAATTCTCAACTTTTTATGCACATGCGCAACTGTGTGAGACCTAAACCAAGTGTCAGCAGCCATTTAAATTACAGAGCTCATCAAATGGCCAACACCAACCAAGTTCTAGATCTAGAGGACTTTCATCGTGAGATGCATGACATTGTCGAGCAGATAAGGATCATGAACGAGAACAATGCTCGCCTTATACAGCACCTCACCACAAACAATCCACCACTTCCTCCTCCAGCACTCGTTCTGGATATTCAACAATTTCGCTGCTTTCACTGTTCTGGCGATGATTCTCAGAGTAATTGAAATATTTACCGAGTACAAGATAGGCGACGTCAATTACCAAGCCCTCGACCTTGGCGAGAAAGGAGCCCAATTTCATTAGAATCCCGGCCATCCAACAAAACTCTTGAAGTAGAGGTTGGGAAGTCATAAGGAAAGGAAGGTCTCCCCACTGAGACGACCAGGTGCCCAGGCGTCGAGATAGATCCACTGCTCAAAAGATCAGGAACCTCGACGTCCGAATCAACGCCATTAACATAAAGGCAAGCGCGCTAATGATTGTGGATGCTTTGATCAAGCAAACCGAACCTCCATTTACAGAGAGGGTGATAAGGACCAAGGTCTCCTCCAAATTTAAGTTACATACTCAGCTCGGGATGAAGGAAAGACGGATCCTATGGACCATCTGGATTCATACAAGAGCTTGATGGCACTCCAAGGATACTCTGATGAAGTAATGTGCAAAGCCTTCTTTGCTACTCTAAAGAAGTCGATGAGATCATGGTTCAAAAAGCTATCTCTAGGAACCATTGACTCGTTTGATGACCTGAGTAGGCATTTCATCGCCAATTTCATGAGCTACTGGGTCAGTCAGAAAAATGCCTCTCACCTCTTCACAGTGCACCAAAAGGAGACATAAATTTTAATAGACTATGTGAAAAAATTCAACTAGGTTATTCTTGAAGTAGAAGCCCCTAGTGATAAGGAGGTGGTAATGGCCATGATAGAAGGACTTCGCCTAGTCCTATTATTTGATTCCCTTTAAAAAAATGTCCCTGAAACCTTATCAACTCTCCAAACAAAGCTGGCAAATATATTGCCGTGGAGGAGTTGGCCGAGGCCAAACAAAGGACGCAAAGAAGAGGTGACAAGAGAAAAGAGTCCGACACTAGGCGAACGGACTACAAGGACAAGGAGAGGAACAAAAGGCAAGATTGAGATTTGAGGCGACGAACCAACGACAGGCATCATCATACTTCACCTCGCCCCCCTAAGTTGATATTACCCCATCTCAACGCTCCCATCGTCCAGGTGCTCACGAAGATCAAGCATAAGGAATTTGTCAAATGGCTTAGAAAAATCAAGATTGATCCTCGAAAAAATAAATACTGTGAATTCTACCGAGATCACGAACACAATATTAAAGATTGTTTTCATTAAAAGAATAGATAGCGAACCTAATCAGGAAGGGGTATTTGAGGAAGTATGTTGCAGATCGTCCACCTCTAGGCTCACTAGAAAGGAGATATGGTGACAACAGGCCAACTGCATGGGACATACAGGTGATCCACAATAGATTTAGATCAGGAGGATGTTCGAGCTCATCTCAAAAGAGGCACGACAGGAGTGCTAGCAACCGAGCAGAGGAAGAAGTTTATAACCTTTCCTCGCTTGTAGCTAGAGCCACTTGCCCATTACCTTCACCAATGACGACTTGAGAGGCTTACACCTCCTTCATGACGACGCCTTGGTCAACTCAGCCACCATCGCCAATTTTAACATGCAAAGGATACTAGTTGACAATGGAAGTTTGGCAGATATCCTATTCATCTTGGCGTTTAACAAGATAAAAAATTGGATTGGATGAACTGCATCATTTTCACACTCTTCTAGTTAGATTTGGAGGTAGTGCCACCCACCCACTTGGGAACAAAGCCCCACCAAATCATTGTTTGGCGGGATTTTATTATAGTGGATTGCCTTTTGCCTTACAACGCAATCCTAAGTCGCCCGATGCTAGGAGGAATAAGGATTGTCACTTCGACCTATCACCTAAAGATGAAATTCCCTACTTCAACAGGGATAGGCGAGGTGAGGGGCGATCATAAAGTGGCCAAGCAGTGTTTCATCTCAGTCATAAAGGCTGAATCTCCTCCCAAACCAATCATCCAATAGTAATTACTGATTGCCGATGCCGAGATAAAGGCATTGAGAGATGAGATGGAGGAAATAACCCTATTGGATCCCAGAGAATCAAAAAACACCAAGCCTTTGGAAGAAGTTGCTCCAATCTCTATTCATCTGAACCATCTAGATCGCCATGTTATAATTAGGACAAAGTTGAGTAAAGAATTACAAAATGCTATGGTGGAATTTCTAAAAGGAATTATGACATTTTTGTATGGTCATAGGGTGACGTTCCGGGAATAGATCCTCAGGTTGCCACTCATAGGCTATTCACCAACCCTGACTATCCTCAAGTTCGCTAGAAAAGAAGGAAGTTCGCCCCTAAGCAACTGAAAGTCATAGAAGAAGAAGTAGCTAAGCTCATCAAGGACAATGTTATTAAAGAATCTCACTACTCGGATTGACTCGCCAACGTTGTTGTCGCCCTCAAAAAAAGAGAAAGTGGAGAGTATGTGTTGACTTCATCGACCTCAACAAGGCGTATCCAAAAGATAGTTTTCCTTTGCCAAAGATTGACCTGATAGTTGACGCCACCTCCAAACATAAGCTTATCAGGTTTATAAATGCCTTCTCTGGATATCACCAAATCAAGATGCATCCGCCCGACGTGGAGAAGACTTCTTTATTACTTAAAGAAGGCTATACTATTACAAAGTTATTCCATTCGGTTTGAAAAATGCGGGGGCGATGTACTAGAGATTGGTGAATAAAATATTTAGAGAACTGATCGGAAAAACTATGGAAGTGTACATAGATGATATGCTCGTCAAAAGCCTCAAGGCTACAGATTATATCGCCCACCTAGAGGAGGCATTCAACGTCTTGAGGAAGCACCAAATGATGCTAAATCCTTCCCAATGCATTTTGGGTGTCTCCTCAAGTAAGTTCCTTAAATTTTTGGTGACCAAGCGAGGGATCGAAGCAAACCCAGACCAGATTTAAGCCCTGCTTGCAATGAGTTTGCCCAAGAACATTCACGACGTACATTAGTTGACTGGACGAGTAACCGCCTTAACAGATTTGTCTCCAAATCAGCTGACAAGTGCTTCCCATTCTTCAAGATCTTGAGAAAAAATCAAACTTTCCAATAGAATGACGAATCTGAGGTAGCATTCCAATAGCTGAAGGAGTATCTTAGCTTGTTACCCTTGCTTACGGTTCTTACCATAGGCGAGAAGCTCATCGTATACATGTCCATCTCACTGACGGCAGTCAACGCAGTGCTTATCCGAGAAGAGGACAAATTTTAAAAACCGGTGTATTATGTCAGCAAAGTCCTCATGGGAGTTGAGAATAGGTACCTGAAAATCGAGAAGCTCGCCTATGCCCTTCTGATCATCGTCAGAAAGCTTCGCCACTATTTTCAGGCGCATCTTATTGCCGTGTTGACTGACCAAACCTTAAAGCAAATTCTCCAGTGACCTGACACATCGCGAAGGCTCCTCAAATGCTCCATTGAGCTGAGTGAGTTCTACATAGATTATAGATCGAGAATGGCGATTAAGGCTCAAGCCTTGGCTGGTTTTGTGGTTGAATTCACATATGACATCGCCCTCGAGCCTAAAAAAAATCTACCTGAGGTGAAAATTCCAAAAGGACAGAACACAGATGACGACCTCGCCAAATGGAAGTTGTTTGCAGATAGGTCGTCAAACCAGCAGGGTTGTGGTGCAAGGCTGGTTCTCCAAACTCTTTCAGGCGAGCAGATGGAGTACGCCGTTCGTATAGGGTTTAAAGCCACCAACAATGAAGCCGAGTATGAGGCTCTCCTCGCCGGATTGAGAGTTGCAACAGAACTGGGAGTAGATTCCCTGGACGCCTTGAGTGATTCTCAACTGGTGGTAAATCAAGTCCAATGGGACTACCTTACCCAAGATATAGGATGGTGGCCTATTTAGACGAAATGCAGAATATGTCTAAAAAGATCAAAGATTTTA
>BRYE01000009.1:19023949-19041449 GCA_030159115.1 Actinidia arguta var. hypoleuca | reverse complement strand
TATGGTGATCTTAAATTTGGGTCATGTTTTATATTTTTGGGATGATTATTTATTTTTGAATTGTTGGGTATGGCCCACTATTGTTGTTGTTTTTTTGTAGAATTTAGTTTTGCGTTGATCTGGATGATGATCCGACCCGAAATATTTTTTTTGTATTTTAAAATAGAATTTTCAATGAGACTTAGTCCATGGAGCGGAGGCTTAGTCCATGAAATGAATTTTTTGAACTTATTTTACGCACAGTAAAAATGCTTTTTGAATTAACGTTTTCATAAAAACGTTTTTTTTAATATACTGTTCATACATACGGTATTACTAAATGAAAACGCTTTTTGAAAAAATATTTTCATAAAAACGTTCAAAACGCGCTTAACATAATTTTTGAAATTAAGTTTAAACAATCCCATTTATGAAATAAAGACTAAAAAAAAATGTGCCAGGGAAATTAGCCCCCCAATCGATGCCGGGAATTGCGACTCGTTACGTTTCGTGATGGTAAAGTTGGCATCGGAGAAGTGAAAAGATGGGCAGTTAAAGATTTGTCAACGTGGAGATAGGGATCGTAAAGGTTGAAAAAGGTAATATCCACACCACATGGTGACATGCCGAGCCTGAGAAAGCAAGGAAGGGAATGAGATCTTACCAAAGCAGAAAGGTGAGAGTCAGAAAGGAAGACGTAAAACCAATGTAAAGTCATTTTCTTTTTTTTCTTTTTCTTTTTGGGGCTTTCCTCAATCGATCTGAGCCTGGGGTATATTCTGCGCTTCGTATCATATCGTATCGATCCATCAGCTGTGGCTTTGTCTCCGTAGTCTGGGTTTCGGAGCTCCAAGACAATGGAGAGGGAGAAAAGTTCTTCAGCTGTATCGGATGTTGGCGCGTGGGCCATGAATGTTATCAGCTCCGTCGGCATTATAATGGCAAATAAGCAACTCATGTCCCCTAGCGGTTATGGATTCAGCTTTGGTCAGTTTCTCTCTAACTTTCTTTGTCTGCATCAGATCTGAGAACCCCCACCAAACCTTCAACTTTCTTGTCCTTGGCATTTTCATCTACTTTCCCCCCCCAAATTATTGACTAGGTATTTGCTGCAATGTAGATACTCAATTCTTACAAGTGTTTATTCTACAATCATCTGCATGCACCCTTTCTCCATTTCGTTCTATCTAGTTTTCTAATGGAAAGCAGCGTGAACAGTTATGCTTTCTGATGGCATATTACTATCTATGTACTAATTCTAATTATGAGTCATCTACTTTGAATTAATGAACTTGCCACTGATATTGCAACCTTTTGACAACTAAAAAACATTCAAGCATGTATTCTAGCAATTTTTAAGTAGATCTATTGAAATCATCTCTCGCTTACCCTTTTCGCGAAATCCATAATGACATCTGAGGAATTCTCTTCTGTTTGAAGTTCTCTCATTAAGTGACAACCATGGGAAATTCATCCATATGATTATGGATTAGTCAAGGGATGCCATTATAATAACCGCGGAACTTAACATACACTAACACGGACTGGGGTCATTATAATCCACAATTAGCCATATGGTTCAATCCAAACACCATAGTTAACCCCTTGAGGCCAAATTCAAATACCATGTGTCACACCCCAAATCAAAGGGGCATGACCAACCGTGGACCATGAAAGGCTAAATGTCTAATAATGTTGACAGCAAGGATACATGAATGATATCAACTTTGATAAATTTTTTATAGTAAAACCAATACCAAAATGATAAGACTCGAATATGGGGCACAAATAACCCATGCGACCAATATATAAGTCGAATGATATGATTCATCATTTCAAACGTCACAGTCCAATAGATATGATATAATAACACAATAGGAAAGATAATAAATGATGACATGCACGAACTTCCTTTGGAGGTCTCCATCCACCATAGTCAACTATGTGTAAACTAATCACCTGAAAATGTTAAATACGAATGATAGTTCACAACTTAGTTAATGGTAAATCTTGCATAGTATGGTTCGGGAACACAATCATGGCATACAATGGGCAATAGTAAAACCAGTTGTATCACCTGAAATAATTTTTCAAAATACAGTTTGCATCTCAAAGCAGAGTTTTTACAAAATCTAACAATTACATAGCTCAACGATGATTAACAATATCTCAAATTGCAATGTAACATCATCTGATATACCAATGGTGATAACAACGTGATTATCAAAAATCCCTAGGAACCATAAGATCCAAATGTCAATTGCTAAATCAAGTCTCTCGTAATCGGTGGTCCCAATTCTTTGAAGCTTCGATAAAACGTACCATATGAGCTTCTGATACGTATTGGATATCGATACGCACACGATACAACCTGATACGTATTGGATACAACAAAAAAGTATCCAAATATTTTTTTTTTGTCTATTTTTCGGATATGGTCCCGATGCACCCGGATTCGTTTCAATTACGGTGGGTTCAAAACTAATTTTAAAAACATTTAGAAGGGGTCAAATTGTAAAAAAAATTAAAACTGTAATTAGGTTTGTCTTCCCCCTCTCTCCCCAGTATCCGGGTTTCTATTACATATTTTTCTCAGTTTTGTTTAAATAATTGAAATCTGAAATTGATGTATTCGGGTAATTTGTGTACTAATTTAGCTCATTTCTCAATTTTTTGTCGTAAAATATATATAATTTTTTTTTTACAAAATCCTTTGTTTGAACTAATTCTTTTTTTAAAAAAAAATTATAATTCAAGACTAATAATTGTAAAAATATTTTGTTTTAAAAACGTATCCCCGCCATATCTGTATCCTATTTTGTATGTTTTGCCGTATCGTTGTATCCGTATCTGTGCTTCCTGCCCCGGTAGGATCCAACATCTCACTCGGAGTCACCGGGGAGGGGAGCTCGGGTCTTTTGCCTAAGCTGGTTCAATTAAGGGCACCTGATCGCACTAGGAGTGTCCTTTAAACCGTTGAGCACTAGAGTTACCATAGTCTTAATGCAACGACTGGGCCTTTTCCCTAGTGAATAGAGTCACTTTTTTAGATGGTGTGTCCCTAGGACTTCCAAAACGATCCAAGAAAAAATATCATTAGTCTTACCATTTAGATATGTAAAGAAGACTTAATGTTGCTTATAAAAGAGAGTGTCAACAGTTCCCATTGCATCTCAAACAAGGTATTAAAGTTAAACAATGGTGCTGTACGTTTTATGTCAACTAATCAAACAATATGTAAATACAAATTTTTGGAACTATTAAGGGCAACAGGATAATATTTTTTTCTAAAAGTACATAGCATGCTAACCCGCTCATCTGGACTTCGATGCATGCAGTCTCTAATTGCAAGGAGAAAATAGAACAAAATTACAAGTATAAAGAGAACCTAATAATAAACTCCAATCTAAGCTTAAAGTTCACTGAAAAGTAACCTTATAATTAAAATCTACACATCAAAAAAAAAACCAAGGGTGGGTCAATTCCGAGGTCAAAAGTCTACCTTATTTGCCACTACTAGGAACCATAGCTTATGTGGTCGTGCTTATCATCCTTTTTAGCTTGCCAGCCCATTTCTTTTACCTTAAACAAGCTTTCTCTCTCTGTAAATTTATCCCCCCTTTTCTCTATTTTCTGTTTCTTTTCTTCTTTTGTCTTTTCTACCTTTCATTCTTCCTTTAATAACCACCAGTCTTCTTTTGTTCTATTATTACTTTTCTTGCTTATGCGACACCTATCTCCCCATTTCACTGTTCCACCTGTGCACAACACCTCCACTCCTTGATCACCTCCTCTTTCCTCCACCTCCATTACACATCAAAGACACCATGACGCACAACTAACCCAAAAAATAGCTTACTTCTCTAACATCCACATCAACTTCATTTGTGCATCACCTTACAACCCCACAAACAATATACTACCATTACCTTCGACCGCTGAACCCCACATGACCAACCCTTTTATCCACCATTTTAAACATCACATTAGACCACTTTCTCTACTATTCTCCCTCTAATCTCACCTCATTGTTGGAATCTCCATACTGCTTGCTTCTGTTGCTACTTTCTCTAATCCTTACAGTCCTCAGTATGCCCATGCCCAAACTTCTTCTCTCTCTCTAGTCTGCTAAAGAAAGTACACTTAGAGTCCAATGCGTATTTATTTATAGAGAATACGCAACAATAACCTAATCACTCCCTACTCTCGCTCAAAAATCGGTCAAGACTACAAAATCTAAGTACATAAAATACCTTTAATTTTTCTATAATTGCAAAAGTGCAGCTACTTCTCCTTACCGCAATAATAGCCCCAAATTGTATTTTGAAATATTTAATAGTAAAGTAAGTTTTTGCAAAATAACTGCGGTATTACATTCTAGGGAAAAATCCATTTTACGCCCTTGTGGTTTACTCCTTGTGCACTTTACCAAACCTGACATTTGGAAATATGCAGATTACTTTCCTGTACTCCTAACTCTGTTAACAAAAGTTGTAGAATGACCAAACTACCCACTATACTTCCTTGTTTTTCCTTGGCTTCTCTCTTCTTTGTATGGAACTCACGCACACACACATACATATAAGTCAATTTCCTAATTAACTATTACTAACCTAATTAAATCCATGCATTTCTTTTTTACATTCTCCTAATTTTTAAATTAGTCTCTAACTTTTTTAACCTTATTAGTTGACCAACATTACGTTGTACAAAAACATATACACCCACCCACCCGCATATGTTTGCATATGTATAGGTTGTCAACAGCTTCAATGTTGGGTGATAGTAATTGGCACCCTGGGGCAGTGGTTAACCCTTCTTCCTAAATTGTTTGCTTTTAAGAAATACAAGAAACCGTAAAAAACTGGAGAACCAACCGCGTGACCCAATTCAAGAGAGAAATTGAGATCAAGGAGATGTAAGAAAGGGGCGTAGCTGAGGCAATTTTGAAGAATGTGAATTTTATTAACTAGTTGCACAGACATAAGAACAATTCTATGAGTTATTGCATTGCCTAACAGATGAGGGTTGTTAAACTAAGAATGTTATCATGTGCATGTTCTTTATTTTTTTATGCAAGAAGGTTGCTAAGATTACTGTGAGCCGTAAGTTCCTGACAGAAAATTATACATAACATAGTATTTTTTACAGCTGTTATGATGTCAAATGTCAATCAACATTGAATGCACGTGTCACTCTTTATCATCTTACGATATGTAGTATAACGGAAATAAGTTGTTTTCCTTGCCTAAAAAAAAATGTAAAGCTGTAATCTAATGTTGTTATTGTGTTTCCAGCAACGACTTTAACTGGCTTCCACTTTTCAATAACGGCATTGGTTGGTTTGGTGTCAAATGCTACTGGTTATTCTGTGTCAAAACACGTTCCGTTATGGGAGCTTCTCTGGTTCTCAGTTGTTGCCAACATGTCAATCACTGGGATGAACTTCAGCCTCATGCTGAACTCTGTAGGATTCTATCAGGTGCTTTAAGCCTTGCTGCTTGCTTAATTTCACCGTGTATTCCCATTTCCCACCAAAATAAATCATTGTTTTCATCGGTGCAGATTTCAAAGTTAAGCATGATTCCAGTGGTTTGCGTAATGGAATGGATTCTTCACAGCAAGCACTACACAAGGGAAGTCAAAATGGCTGTGGTAGTGGTTGTTGTGGGGGTCGGTGTCTGCACAGTGACTGATGTAAAAGTCAATACAAAAGGTTTCATTTGTGCCTGTGTGGCAGTTTTGTCCACATCACTACAACAAATTGTGAGTATGATTCAATGTTTCCCTACTTTTTAATTTATTAAGGGCTAAAATACCTTCATATAATAGTTACAATTAGAATAAACTGGGTGTGAAGCCATATGCATTCGTAAATGTTGGAAAAAGGAGTCCTTTTTAGTTGAATCTATCGATGACTTTCGTTTCATTGCTGACCAATTATGGGTTTCATTTTACTGATTTCAAATTGTTACCTTTTTAGATAGGATAGGCCGAAAAAAGCACCAAAATCCCAAGCCATTCTTCCTCTAAGTTCTGAATAAACAAAGAATTAATATCCATCTAAAGGTTCGCATATGACCCTAATATCCATCCAAAGGCATTGTTTTTGTTTGCTCTTTTTCTAACTGCTTTGAAACCTTACCTTCTATTGGTTAACTATGCAATAACTAAGTAAATTCAAGTATTGGTGTAGTGTGTTTACTTATTGAGATGTCATCTTTGATAACATGAATAATGCCTTAGTTCCTGCAACAAGCATTTTCTTTAAATCTTTGTTTGCCTGTCGTTTTGCTTCCGATAGACTGATATGCTCAGCTTTTAAACTGAAGATTCTGGATGGCAAACAAATTTCGCTACTTGTATTTGGCCTATGTATCCATCATAATCAATTCAGACTAATCAACATGATGTCATTTACATACTTCGTTCTCCTTTGTTTATTTTTTCTTTCTTTTTTCTTTTCTTGCAATGGTGTTTTTCTTTCCTGATTCAAAATGTAATCCATATGCATTCTTTGTCACCAAAATGGTGAGCCAACTTTAATTTTGAAAAATCTTTGGAGCTAGAACTCAAGAGGGAAACTGAGACAGTCATTTGTGTTTTGCAAATCCTAATATACATGATGGTGTAGTTCATGTCTTACTCCTTCAATGCCAATCCCCAATAGAGAGAAAAACTTAACTACTGCACAATTGTAGAAAGGCTTGAATGCAAGGAGCTAAAATATATGGCTGCTCATTGAATGGATGAGGATTAGAGTTGGGGTTAAATATATTAGGGCCTTGTTTTGGGATGTTTTGCTAGGATAGATCCTACCCATGAGTTATTTGTGCTATGTATATCAGTATATGTGTAATATACATTGCATTTATTATATGTCAGTATATTGTAATCAAATTCAAATTCAGGATTAATTTTGAGGGATTTTCGTGATATTTATTGTGGAGATCTTTCTCATAACACTGTATTTTCTGCTATTTGTATCACCCTCTTCGAAAACTATCACCATCATCGGCGACCTCTCAAAGATCTTAAGCATCAATTACCATCCATCATATACATTCTGAACCATCATCATCACTGACAAAATCCATCATTTTCGTGTCATCCTCGTTGTCCAATTAGATCCATAGTTTTCAACTGTCGTATCTATCTGACTGCCTTTCAGCTGTCGCCACCTCTCTTGCATTGCCTTCCAACCATCATATCGAGTTTTTGCCACATTTCTTCATTACAAGCTTCGCAATCAGTCACATCAACCCTCAAACCAACTCATCTTCACCATCAGGACTAGTCGACCTTCTTGCCATTGTCCACCTCTGTGGTCATATGATAAATTTGTCATACTCCATATAGTGTCATGCTCCTTGTTTCGCATAGTTCTGTAGTAAGATTATGAATTTATCATATTCAAAACAGTACTTTACCATAAACACCTTAAACCTTCCACTTCTCATTGCAGAATTGCTGCCAACTCCTCACATTATGAAGAGTTACCTCTTAACTCAAAATGATCAATGCGTATGGCGTGCACACACGGAGATGCTCATATGTTTGTCCAGAGACATGATTTGTCATCTCTAGAATGTGTCACATCTCTAGAATGTGTCACACTTTCATTCATATTCCTTAACCATGCGCTCCAAAGCTAACCATTGACCCCAGCCTACTTGCTGTCACCTCCACCTTGCTCAGTTTGTCTGCATGGCTCTAATTGACTGGTAAGTGATCCAGTTGTTCTCCGTGTTGTTGGCGCATTTGAATGGGAGCCATTATTTATGTTACATGAAAGGAGTGAGTGGTCAACCCCTACGTAGTCATAATCATCTCGCCTTCTCCCTAGACTCTTTCAAGTCACCCAAGGGAGAGCTCCATTCACCTTGTCATTATCTTACATGCATTACCTCCTCTTTAAGGACTTACACCCTCACTCCCTAGTTGCCTTCAAAATTCGACCAGACTCGACCACTTGTTAGTCTGGCTACACTCGTTAGAGAGGTTGAATTCTTTTGAGTTCAGGAGCTGTATTCCTTTTGTGCAAGGCTTGTTCATTTAGTTTTAACTTATCCTTCTTTAAACCCATGGGTGAAGAAACTTATTAACCGATTTGCTTCTATTTATTGAACAAATTCAAACTGGGAAATCCCTGTTGAGTAGAGTGGAGAGGCAGATATTTTATCCAATAGATTACAGACTTAAAATGTCATTATATTATCCCTTAAACTGCAGAAGTATTCAACATGAAATTATAAGCTCAATTAATGGAGGTTTTGGCAAGGTTCTAGGAAAGCTGTACAACTTGTTTTACAGGTACCCTGATAATGGTTATGGTTTGTGATGAAGATCATGGAAAGAAGTAAAAATGACAAATCTGAAATTTTATATGGAACTCATCTTGGACATTGTGGGGGTCCAATTTGGAATATTTCGAGTCTTTAATTGGTTTTATTTAGTATGGTCAAAGGTTTAATAGCTTTAGTAGTCAAGGGTATTTTAGTATTTTTGTACTGTTGGATTTTATTTTTAATATTAACTTAATAGTCAAAGAAGTCCTATTCCTAGTTGGTTTAGAATTTTATTAGTTACCAAATATCCAAGTCCTAGTCACAATAGAATTAGGATAGTTTTTAGGTTATAAATATAGATGTGACCTTGTTTTTTGAGGACAGATGATGAATGAAAAAAAATCCTAATTTCTTCTCTCTTTTTCTTATGAGATTCTAGTGTGAAGCCACACTTCCCCCTCCTCTTCTCTATTTCTTTCTTTATTTACTGTTATTGCTTTGATTGATTTTTGTGCGACATCAGTTTGCTGGGAAACGTTGTCTGTATATGTTTTCATATTTGACTTAGTTCCAGCTTAAGTGGCTTGAAAAAAAGATCTGGAATTTATTTCCTGGTCCTTTTTATATTTTACAGCAACAACAGTGATTAGTATCTGGTTTTTATTGCATTATTGTTAATGTGGAACAGTCAATTGGTTCCCTACAAAAGAAATACTCAATAGGCTCTTTTGAATTGCTGAGCAAGACGGCTCCAATACAAGCCCTTTCTCTTCTTCTCGTCGGTCCTTTCATTGATTACTACCTCAGCGGCACATTTATATCAAGCTATAGCCTTTCTTCTGGTGCATTTGTGAGTAGTCTGCACTGATTACTATTTCAAGACAAATTTATTTTGTGATTTCCTGTCAGGACATTTGGATGTATACTTATGTGTGTGTGAATGGGTGATCAAATGATGTGCAGTTCTTCACCCTGCTCTCATGCTCTCTGGCAGTATTCTGCAATGTGAGCCAGTATCTCTGCATTGGGCGCTTTTCTGCTGTTTCCTTCCAGGTGTTAGGCCACATGAAGACAGTTTGTGTCCTGACATTAGGGTGGCTGCTCTTTGATTCAGAATTGAAATTTAAGAACATTCTCGGGATGGCGGTTGCGGTCATTGGCATGATAATATACAGTTGGGCAGTTGAGGTTGAAAAGCAAGCTGATTCGAAGAACGTCCCACATATAAAAGGAAGTTTATCGGAAGAGGATATTGTACTGTTGAAAGCTGGACAGGAGGAAGCTCCGGTCAAAGATGCTGTGCTTGGTGAGTCCAAAGTATAGGTTCACATTCCTCGGAGAAAATGCATGCTTTGGTCCGTTTTTTTGACTTCAATCTATGTTGTACGAAGCCATAAGATGGATGGAGTGCTTGCTGTGACCAAAATGTACACATTTGCAATGGAATGCGTTCATTCTACACAAACTCATCCATAGCGATTTATAACGAGTATTTAACTCATCTTTCCTCTATTATTGACAGAGCAGGTGATAATTGATTGTTGTAAAATATCTATACAAATATGTTTCAACCTTGAAAAGTGCGTCATGTTAGAAATTTATATATGGTTTAGGTGGGCAACAAATAGAATTCCGTGTATATTTATTTATATATGGTTGAGGTCCCCACGTAAAGTACTATTCTCTTTTTCTTGGCTTAGAGTAATCTTGAGAAAGATGCTACAGCAATTATTTTTTTGAATAATAAGTTGATTCCATTAGTTAGGTAGACGGAAATTGACAAATAATTTAAATTATTATCGGATTAAAATTATATGATTCGATATGTTACAAGGGTTTAATTTGTTCCCAATGTCAAAATTGACAAAGCGTTTTTTTATTTATTTTCCCAATAAATTTATACTGAGTCAAAATTTAAACTTTAATTGTGGTGGTTTTGCGCTTGGAAATGGGGGTGTGCTGAGACCAAATTGGGTTATGCATATAAACTCCCCAATCTTCTGTCCACTGCGACGAAACCAGCCAGCAAGCCCTAATTGGGAACGGGAATCAGGTGGATTCGATACGTGGTTTGCATATGGAAATAGCAGTCCCCATTGGAAGATAATAATAGAACGAGAGAGAGAGAGGCGGGGACATCTATGGGGGGTGGCTGGGAACGAATTTTGCTACTTCCCAATCCCAACTCGCTGTATTGTCCCTTGTTTCCTCTTATCTTCCCATCAAAATCTTCCCCTTTCGGACACTATCCGTCTTCCCGTTACCATTCATTCCCTCCGATTTCAAATAAGCTTTTGAAACGTGGATTTGGTACAAAGTTTTCTCACCCTTCAAAATCCAGTCGTGACCTCCTTGAAACTAGACAGTCTGAAACCGTGGTTCAAAATATTGATGAGGATGAGCAACACCAAGTCAACAAAAGCAATCAGGCCAGAGGAGTGGCAAATGCGATAGGAGAAACTTTTCCCCAAGGGAGTGAGGCTATAGTCTCCGCCTGCTTTGTTGGTCTCCTTACTGGCATCAGTGTTGTGCTCTTCAATATCGCCGTGAGTCTAATATTGTTTGAATTTTATGTGCAACTGATATATTCACACACACACACACACACACACACACACACACACATTATTAGAGATGTGGTTATGGGGATGGAGACCCTACGGGTATCCGCTGCCCTGCTCTAATAGGAGAATTGTGTGGAGGATTCTAGAACATGAAATAAGCTTCTTTGAGAAGCCATATATATAAATATTCTAGATAGTAGGACAAGTATAAATAAGGATAGCCCCTCATTTGTAAACATTCACTCAAGCAATCAATTGTGAATACAATCAAAGTATTGTCCAAGCTCTCTCTCTAGCTCTCTTTGTTGCTCACTACTCTCTTAGCTTTTCTTTCGGTTGTTCCTTAGGCTTACTTAGTATCTTTTGTAGTAAAGATATCTAAGGCCGCATGAGTCGAAGTGTTCAAGAATTTAGCCCGTGACAGTTGGTATCAAAGCCAAGTTGCGTTGGGATGTGACAATGTATGACTGCCGTATCGGACATCACCGTAGGCGTGGAACAAAATGAGAGGGAGTGGAATCCTGCCGGTGGCAAAGGTCTGAAGGACAAGTCAAGGGACGTGATGACCACTTTCGAAGCTAGGCTTGCTAAGGTGGAGTATGCCGTGGCAGACGGTCGAGATAAGTTTGAGGAGTTGGGCCAAGGCATCGAGGGGCTAGAAGGCAAGGGTGCCGAGCTCCGAGGGGAGGTGCAAGCCACTCTTAACTCTGCTACCGAGAAGTTAAGAAAGTATATCGACTCCAAGTATGATATAGTTCATGCCGAGCTTGACGCTATAAGGGAGGAAATGAAGTAGATGAAGGGAGAAGTCTCCTTGTGCAAGGCTGTGGTGGCCCAAGGTACGTTCTCTTCTATTGTTGCTCCTAAGGTTGATGTCCTTAGGCCCCAAAGCTTCCATGGGTCTAGAAATGCTAGGGAACTTGATAATTTCTTATGGAGCTTGGAGCAATATTTCGACGCTATGAGTATAGAGGACGATTCTAAGAAGATCAAGACGGCTCCTCTATACTTGGCGGATGCGGCGATGCTTTGGTGGCGAAGAAGGCATGTCGACATAGAAAAAGGCACCTGCATTGTGGAGTCTTGGGATGACTTCAAGAGGGAGATAAAAACGCAATTCTATCCCAAGAATTCGGAGCACGAAGCTCGTGCCAAACTATGCCGGCTTTCCCATAAGAATACTATTCGAGAGTATGTGAAGGAGTTCTCGGAACTTATGCTGGAGATCCCTGATATGTCAAACAAAGAGGCTCTCTTCACATTCGTTGATGGCCTACAACCATGGGCCAAGATTGAGGTGCAGCGACGGGGACCTCAAGATCTCGCCAGTGCTATCTCTGTGGCCAAGTCCCTTATTGAGTTCAAGAAAAGTGAGTCTTCCAAAGTCAATGGACAAAAGTTCAACATTGGCAAAGGCGGGGGAGAGACTTTGGGCCAAGCAAAGTATGGAGGCAACAAACCACCCACGCATAACAAGAGCAAGCCAAGCTATGACAAAATGGGTGGTGACAAAACCAAGCTTAGATGCTTCCTATGCGACGGCAACCACTCTGCGAGGGATTGCCCAAAACGATGGAAGCTTTCGGCCCTCATCCAAAATGACAAGGAAGAATCCCGCCAAAAGGAGACTAAAATGGGATCATTGCGGCTACTCAATGCCATCAAAGCCAAGGTCGACTTGTCCAAAGCGACAAAGAAGGGGCGCATGTATGTGAAAACAAAGATACGCGACTTCAACACTCGTGCTTTAGTTGATACCGGCGCTTCTCATAATTTTATTGAAGTCAAGGAGGCCAGGAGGTTAGGTCTCCAATTCAAGGAAGAGCAAGGTTGGCTAAAGGGCGTCAACACGGAAGCACGACCTATCTACGGAGTTGCTCGGGATGTGTGGCTACACATCAAGGATTGGTGTGGCCAAGTGGACTTCACGGTCGTACCAATGGATGACTACCCCATTGTGTTGGGGATGGAGTTCTTGGATGGGGTGCGGGCATTCCCCATCCCCTTCGCTGAGACCATGTGCATCATGGGCGAAAGAAGTGCATGCATGGTACCGCTTGCTAGGGAAGCAACATTGAAGGCCAAGACTTTGTCCTCCATGCAACTCTCTAAGAACGAGCCAACATCCCTTACTCCCTTGAAGCTTAATAAGGAATCTTCTAGCACCATGGATGGTATGCCAAGTGAGGTTGTTGGGGTGCTTGAAGACTATAAAGACGTCATGCCCCCAGAGTTGCCAAAGAGACTTCCACCCAAGAAGGAGGTGGATCGCTCCATTGAATTGGAGGTGGGTGCCTAGATTCCGGCCACCAAAAATTGCACTGGGGAATGGACGGCTAGGTGTGATGACGCCTGTCAAGCACTAAATAAGGCAATCATGGATGAGCCCGTGTGAGTATTGTCCGATCACACTAAGCCATTTGAGGTACACACAGATGCCCTAGACTTTGCCATTAGAGGAGTGCTAATACAAGATGGTCACCCCGTCGCCTTACAGAGCCGCAAGCTTAATAACACCGAGAGATGGGACACGGTGCAAGAAAATGAGATGACCGCGGTGGTTCATTGCTATGCGGAAATGGGGGACCCAAACCGTGGTGAATCAACTAGAGCTTCCACATCCATCACAACACTATTTGACAAAGAAGTAGACACTATCCTTGCCCACCGAGTAATGTCGAAGAGGGGAACAAGGCACCTGGAGTACTTGGTGAAATGGAAGGGGCAACCGGATAGCAAAGCCAATTGGGAGCATGAGAAATCATTGTGGCAGTTTGTGGACAAAATTGCCAAATTCCGAGAAGCTGCGACGAGGGCGTCACCAGTTTAGGTGGGGGAGAATGTTACAAGCCCACCAAAATGGCCAAAAAATGTAGCCCAAAAGGGTGCCAAATTGCTCAAAGTGTCTAGAATATTCTAGGCCATTCCATGGGCATGGGATTTTGGAGGAAGTTCTAGAGTTTTTCACACATGTGTAAATAGGAGAATGGTGTGGAGGATTCTATAACATGGAAGAGGCTTCCTTGAGAAGACATGTACGTAAATATCCTAGATAGTTGTAGAACATTCTAGATAGTAGGACAAGTATAAATAGGGGATATCCCCTCATTTGTAAACACTCGCTCAAGCAATCAATTGTGAATACAATCAAAACATTCTCCAAGCTCTCTCTCTAGCTCTCTTTGTTGCTCATTACTCTCTTAGTCTGCCTTTCGGTTGTTCCTTAGGCTTACTTAGCATCTTTTGTAGTAAAGATGTCTAAGGCCGCACGGGTCGAGGTGTTCAAGAATTTAGCCTGTGACAGTATGCACGGATTTGGGAATACAAAAAAAAGAAAGAAAATCTGATAGGATCCCGACTTGCGAAGATTATATATAACATTGCAAAAATACCCCTTAAATCTTACCATCATATGAATGGATTAGGATTATTAGATTTGAATCCAAAGATCAATTGTTCATCGTGATTTTTAATTTGTTGACCTGTGATATGATGCATGTATGCATGGCAGATATTGAAACAATAAAATAGCTAGTGCCAATCTAATTTTGGTTTAAACTTAGATTGTTAGGATCCTAAAAGTAATGCAATGAATTAAGGCTATGCTTGGATGACATGAATCTTGAGGGGGAATGAGAATATTATTCCCAGTCCCCATGATTTCACCGTTTGGCTTAGGCAGAAATAGAAATATGATTCCTTATCTCTCATTCCAATGGGAATAGGATTCTCATACTGAATAGGAATCCGATTCGTCCACTCACCCCAGTAATCTTAGATTATTTCCTCATCTATAAATTAAAAAAAAGGATGAGTCAAATTGCTTTCCAATTGTGCTCCAGACTAAATCCACATCTATAAATATAACATCACGTTACTATATTATAATTACGTTATAAATTATAAATAAATTATCTTTCTATCATAATTTTCATTAAAAATCCTCTTAAATTTTTTTTTATTCATAATGGTTTTAATTATTATTTTTCTCTATTAAACTTTTTCAATTTTTAGTCATTTTTTTTCTTTTCAAATTTGTCTTGATTAGAGAAATCGGAAATGCAAAAAAAAAATTCATAATTTTTTCTTACAAAAAGCCAATAAAATATAAAAAGATTTTTTAGATGATTAATTTTTACAATCCATTTGGAATATTTTTTATTTTAGTAACTTTTCTGCTAAAAAAATAATTTTTTTAACTTTTCCAATTCTTTTAATAAAGACAAGCCGAAAAAGTAAAAGATTTTAATTAAAAAATAAAAAACGACATCTAAATAGAAAACAATATAAAAAATCTATTTATTCCCAATCAGACCGAAAAGGATGTTTTTGAAAAATTGAGTATAAATCAATTCAATTATTATGTTTCAAATGGCTAAAGCAAATGCCTGAATAGGATTACCAAGGTATCACATTGGCAGAAATAAAATTACTGCAAATAGGATTCTCATACCTGGTCCTTGAGTCCTGCTATCCAAACACAGCCTAAATGTTAGGCTTGGTTTTCCTCACAATAGATTTTTGTCAAAAGACAAATGGTTACGCCAGGAGGGTAGGTAGCAAGTACCGGGCTACATTTCAAACCGGGGGAGGGGAGGGGGGATTTGCGGGAGTCGTCAAGCGGGGGTGTATGGAGAGAATTTCTTAGGCAGGTTTGGGGGTGGGGTAGGGCTCCCCTACCATTACCCACGTGTTGCCATTCCTAGGTGAATAAAACCACCAAAAGAGCTGGACAGGGGTGTTAGTCTGTACACTAGTTGTAACAAATCAAACCAAAAAGCTATCAACAAAATTAAGTTAATAACAATTTTTGAGCCTACCAAAAAATGCCACGGTCATCCCAGCAAGGTCCGGAGCTTAATTCCATGACAGTCCTTTAATTCTGAAAAACATATTTTGTTAAATGCCTCTTTAATCCCACTCCATTTTTATCTGGAATAGAAGAAAAGTCCAATCCACCTAATTAGGGCCTCCAGTCACGTGTCTCTTACATAACACTTCTATTTTATCAACCGAAAATTCTTCTCAGCCTTGGAGTCCATTGAACCTTGTTTGAGACTTCAAAAAATTAGTAATAGGAGCCATTATATCAATTACCTGAATATGATGATCAGTTCATGAAAGTTGTGAATATCCTGAATTTTCTTAGGGTAGGCCATTCAAGTATGGCCTTTACCTTGGCCTCATCTACCCAATACCTTCAGCTGAAACAACATACCCTAGAAATACTGCACTTGAAGTCGTAAAGCTATGCTTCTTCAAGTTCATAATCATCTTTTCTCTCCATAGAGTTTCCATCACTTCTATAAATGTTGATTGTTGAATGTGGACATCTAATGAAGGACTGTAAACCGGCATATTTTTCACTTTGATGACTACTCAACTTCAGATAAAATTCTTTGCTTGATAGTTGATTAATTACCCGCATGAATGTTATAGGTACATTATTGTTAAGCATCAGTATCATCCAATTCCTATGAGTTGATCCAACACTAGAGGATGGATAATTCTCCTCCTTTGCTATAGGTGCCTAGGATTTGCTTTCTCTTGTTGGGAGCAAAGTAACTTTGTCATTGCCTTTCTAGAGGTGCAAGTGTTCCGTCTACCATCTGGATTGTACTTGGATCTTACCGCTTTGGCCTTTAGAGAAGGATTGGCATGCATCCATATTGACCATATTGCACCAAACACTGCCAAAGTACTTATGACCAATGGAGAAAAAACTAAACATGGACTATCCACGATCACCTTACTCCCTTTCTTAAATCAAGAAAGCTTGTATGGTTTAAGATGTTTCCCTTGCTTCAATTTCAACTTGCTTGTAGCCCATCCTCTTTGACGTCCTCTTTGGGTAGCAAAAGATGAATGACCAGAGATTTGCTCACATCGCCATATACACCAAATCTTCTTCATTGTCACTGACAGCATCTTCCCCAAATATTTTGCATGCATTGCATAGTTCTGGAAGAGGATCTGTCTAATGCACTTCCTGACCGATATCCAACTTTACTTTATTGTTTTTCCACCGCTAAAGCTCATTAATTAGCTTCAAGAACTCACCAGAACTTGTGGAGATTTAGAACATCTTGAAGGTTCTGTGTCAGACCACCCAAATAACGTGCAAACAGCTGCTCATCACTTTCCGATCAGTTGTTCCTTGCCACTAATCATCCACTGATTTGTTTCATTGACATAAATTAGAAATCTTTTCCCAATCTATGATTTTGGCTTTCCTCTTCTTTCTCATGTCAACTTTTGCTGTTCCCATGTATAAGTTGACTCTCTTGTCGTCAGGTACTCACTTTGTAGTCAAAAGTTGGTCTGACGGTATCTGGTCAATCAACACCTTCATCATCTTTTAGACCTAATGAATTCTCCAATTTCAATTTTGATATTAGCTAACCTGTATCCGATCATCCTGCATTGATGGCTCTAGTCGAGAAGCTCGCCCAAAGAAAAAGGTTATTAAAGAGCCATCTTCAGACTCGATATCATCTTTATCTGTTCATCTTGGTTTAGCTGTTGGTTGTCCTTCGATTTATGTATTGGGATAATCCTGTAAGCCTTCAGTAAAGTGCTTTTCAATATTTGTTGAAAAGTAAACCACACATTATTTGTCATCAATTTACTAGAAGACTGTAGTGGTGACAATTGTAGACGATGTGTGAT
>BRYE01000009.1:19003949-19011449 GCA_030159115.1 Actinidia arguta var. hypoleuca | reverse complement strand
AAAAATCAGTATGATGGTGATACCACATGGTATTACCATCCAATAATAAACCACCATATGGTTTGAATTGTGTAAGATTTCTTAGTTATCTCATTTCACTGTTTTGTGGTGGTTCAGTATTAAACATCATATGTTACGGTTGATTAACAACCAGAAACATTTTTTAGGTGTGTGTGTGTGTGTGTGTGTGTGTGTGATGGTGGTGGTGGAAGTGTGCTTGATGGGAGCCACATGGCGTTGAGGAAGATGGTGGGCACGTTGATGGCTTGGGGTTGTCAAGTCAATCTTAGAGAGAGACGGATCAGAGTGGAGAAAGATGAATCTGAGAGTTTATCCTGTATGATGAATGTCATCTCATCCTTAGATAGGAATAGTAGAGGTCGGACTCACTTGAAGACTGGTGGCTGCCTCCTCATTGGTTTGACAGATTGGAGCTTGACAAGGCCTCATTTGCAAGTTCTAGGATCCGACCTCTTGGTCTGCATCATGGGGCTTGTAGGGCTGGTATGATATGTGGGAGTTGTATCACAGAGGGTATCTGATTGTAGGTGTGATACATCCTCTGAGAGGTCAGATGTCTTGGTCAACACCCTTCTCTCCTGAAGTCTAGGTGTGGCCATCCCTCACTCTAGCCTTCAAGCCACATGCCTCCATTGGGCCCGAGTGAGGATACCTAGGCCCCGTTCATAGCCTAGGATGCTGTTGGAAGCGTCAAGTGTAGCTCAGTGTGGGCGGTTAACCGAGCTGGGCTGCCCCCGAACGGCCGAACATGGATGAGCCAATGGTGACACTTGAGTCAATTGTTGTGAGCAGTGACTTTGGGAGGTGTGGCTTAATGGAGGTTTACCGACTGATTCAAGAAACATTACGCCGGAGCATGGCTGAGAGGCCAAGAGCATTGTGGACAGTGGCTTTCTAGGACTTTGAAGAGTTGTGGGGGAGACAACTTCTGGGGAGGCAAGCTGCTGTTGAGCATCGGTTTGCCCAGCTCTTGGCTCACCCTCTGGTACTTTGGCTAGCAACTATTGAGCTTAGTGATTTGGAGGCCAAGTCCAGTCTAGGGTGGTCTACAAGCCCCCTATTAGCCTAGACTTGTGACACTAGAATTCGTTCATGGGACACAAGGGCCAAGGTGGCTGACTCGTGAATGATCACGAATTCACATGGCTCGGCTAAAGCTCGAGCCAAACTTCAGATTCTTTTATTCTCTAGCTATGTTGAGCTTGATCAGACTAATACTTGATTCAGTTTATTGCAGCCTACACAGTGTTTGGCGAAACTCTTTTCACATTCTCTATTTCTGTTGGTTGTTTTGACATTAAGAAAGGAACATGTAACCTCTTTTGCTTCACATTCTACGTACTACCATAATATTTTTGTTTTCAAAGCAAATAAATAATATTCTCATGTTATCACCACATACTATTGCCAATACTGGTGTTCTTCCCCATGAAACAGGGTTCAATGCTGCAGTAGCTGGTTGCTTCTTTGCTGTGGAATCAGTCTTATGGCCAGCAGAATCATCTTCATCACTGACAAATGCAACTTCAATGGTCATCCTCAGTGCTGTAATAGCATCTGTGGTATCAGAAATTGGTCTTGGTTCTGAACCAGCCTTTACAGTGCCGGAATATGATTTTCGTTCTCCAAGTGGTAAGTACCAAAGTGTTGCTTCATTTCCTTCCATCACCAGTCGAAGAGTTCTGCCATCACTGGATCCCATATAATTGATGCTGTCTAAAAAATTAAGTGATGAGAAACTTTAAAATAATTGCATTAATCCCCAAATAAATATTAAAGAAGGTATCTCTTCAAAAGAAGACTATGCCAGTGCTTGTCTGTCCAGCTCTAACATGAACCACTAATATACAAATAGAATGAATTTCAAGTTTTTATTCAGTGGATTTGGTTGTTGGCACTGATGCTTGTTAACTCATTTCAGAACTCCCGCTGTATCTTTTGCTGGGTGTCCTCTGTGGCTTGGTATCATTGACCTTATCTAAGTGCACGTCTTTTATGCTGGTAACTGTTGACAATGCTCACAAGATCTTTGGCATACCAAAGACCATTTTCCCTATATTAGGTGGGTTAGTTGTTGGGCTGATAGCCTTGGAATATCCAGAAATTCTCTACTGGGGTTTTCAGAATGTTGATATTCTGCTAGAATCTCGGCCGTTTGTGAAAGGCCTCTCTGCTGACCTATTGCTTCAGCTTGTGGCAGTCAAGTTAGTGGCAACCTCTTTATGCAGGGCCTCTGGATTAGTGGGAGGCTACTATGCTCCATCTCTCTTTATTGGTGCAGCAACGGGAATGGCATATGGGAAGTTCATTAGTTCCACAATTTCTCAATCGGATCCAATATTTCATCTCTCCTTCTTGGAAGTTGCTACACCGCAAGCATATGGCCTGGTATTATGCCGTTATCATATGAGCAATATAATTTAATTTGAAAATACCCATTTTAACACACGTCAGCACCTGATATACAAGGGTAATCTGGACGAACCTCATTCATGTTCTCTGTGTATCTGTAGAGCTTGTGTAATGTATGGAACATGTTCTCACTTTTTATTTACTTTATTTTTGTTGTTGGATATCTATAGAAATTAGAATCAGAAGCGTTGAAATTAGAATTGTAACCTTATGACTGGACAAAAATATCGATGTGCGCCACAGTATAAGCTATGATATCTAAGAAGCATGGATGAAGACATGGGACATGGATGCAACATTAACACGAACATAACACGGACATGAATATGGGATGCGTCAATTTTCAAAAATTCATGACAAGGACACGTTGGGGATACGGTAAAAATGTCTCTATATTTTTTGTTCTATACGTATGCATATATTTAGCATATTTCCTACAATATACATTAAGTGTGGCAGTCTTAACTACAAGTCTAGAACATACACAAAAGTCTCATCACAAAGGTGTAAACTGGTTATTTTCTCTAGTAAGGACTTCTTCAGGGGCAACTTCTTTAGGAGCAAGTAACTAGAATCACCCAACACAATGTTTAAGAAAGCCCGCACCCAGGTCCTATTGAGCCTAAACACAAGGGGCTGCCGTGAAACAAAGCGAGGGCGCAATTTAAAAAGGGGAACTGGCCCCAGTCCTATTTAGGCGAGATTTTTGGAGATGCATCCAAACTTTTTGACAGGATTATAATGAAGTCCTCTTAAATCAAAAATCTCAAATGTACCCTTAATTATAACAAATTATGATTTTGTCAAAGATTTTTATATCAATATTCGATTGTTATATCTATAATCATATTTAATCTAATCTTTCTATTTCGATATTAATTCCATATTTTACATGCAATCAAGTATTTCTATATCACTATTCAATTACAAATTTAATATTTCCATATATATATATATATATATATATATAGTCAAGTATTTATATTTCGATATTCATTTCATATTTGACATTCAAAAATCTTAGAAAAAAGGAAACTTATCATATCTTGCTTGGAGGGCCGTGGCAATTTGATAGGGAAGCAATCCATGATGGAAAGTGGAATACATACACAATACTTAAGGATGATTAACAATTTACATTGCTGGCTATGAAGGACAAAGTAGGTTCAAAACCATATCCAAGTATTTGTCTTGCTTCAAAGGAAGTTATGGAGGAAAGCCATAAGATTGATGATGCTGTGGGTATGTTTCCAAAGAAATATGGGTCTGTTTGTGAAGCTCCTAGCGATGTGGAGGACTTTCAAGAGAGAAAGGTTGATGGTTGTCCTCAAGTCTTGCCTCCCGAGTTGCCCTGTGTGTAATATGCTCACTTTTGGGTTGTGTTGGTACCCGAACCAACTCTTTTTCCCTAATTAGCCATCGATTAGCGCCAAATGAGGGGAATACCTCATAAGAACCCTTTTGAAATGGTGTTTACTCGAGCAAGTCTTGAGTATGATGTGGGGATGAGTTTCTACCTTCCACGGTGGACAATTCTGGGTTTGTTTTGGATATATGTTCAGTGAACTACCGTGATGATATTTTGGTTCCTAGGAGCCATGCAAAATGGATGGCTTATTGAAGATGGACAAGGCTGCGATGGATATACTTAAATGGAACATCATCTAGAAAATGGGATGTTGCATGATAGTTTTTCCTCTATGCTTCCGCTCTCTCAAATTAAAAGATGTGACACAAATAATGACTCTCTTTGCCAGGACGTCAGCAGGTTAGGCAGCTGTAAGGTTTTTACATTCGGTGTATTCGATTTGCATCCAATAAATGCTGTCCTCTTGAGGACAAGTTTTTTTCTTTAGAGGGGGAGTCACATCAGTACAAAATGAGAGCACAGTCATATTTTAATTAGGCCAGCTGTATTCGAGTTGTCAGTAGGAGTTACTTGTGTCTTTTGGTCTGTAAATAAGAGGTGTTAATCTTGAGCTTTGATTGCATCAAAAGAGTATCCAATGTGTGTTAGGTCTTATGGGCAAACAAGGTTAGTTTTTTTATTCCCTCTAACAAGGTGTAAGTATCAATAAAGATTAATAAGTATTAGAAGTTCATGAACAAAAGATTTGAAGGCTAATTGGGGAAAGAGGTTTTACCATCGCAAAATAAAATAAGAAAAAATGTTAAACGCTAGGAAAGTAACAATGATAGTACTTAAAAAAGGATATCTATAATTACATATTTGGAAAATAAATGACTTTAACAGTTATGTTTACTCTTCAAGTCTATCTCTCATTTTCTCGTTTCTATTTCTCATTTCTCTAACAGATTTAAGATTTTTATTTGTTTTCAAATGTTTTCTTTAAACCAAAAAAAAAATTGGAAATAGCTCATTAGATATTCCGAATTGGTTTTGAAACAACTCTTTATTTCGGAATGTTTCCATGTACTTTTGGTATGTTTTCATTGAAATACTGGAATTTCGGTTGTCCAAATGATTATCTGCACCAATCCTGTGTCCATGTTGCTTTAGGGTAACGCTGTAGCATTTACGAATATGATTTTGGATTCCATGTTCATAAAAGGTTTGACACAGTTTTTCATCGTCAACTACCTGATGCAACCCACCTTTATCTTTGCACCCAGGAATGTAAAAATAAAACACAATACCCACACAGGCAGGGCTATATTTTTTCCTATTCACAAATACAATGGCCATAGATAAAGTGTGGAATTCCATGTCTAGTAAATCCATAACAGCATAACCAGTAGGATAAGAAACTTTAGAGTTGAGTACATATGACGAACACCTTGAAGAAAACTCTCTAATAATGATATTGGATTTTAGCGTGCTGTTTACTTCAAATTGGCTTTTACTCTCCTCACTTTTTGCTGATAATTAGATTTTTAACGTCCTTCAACTTCCATGATTTGGTTACAATGATACAGTTTCTAAGTGCAGGTTGGAATGGCTGCAACTCTTGCAGGGGTATGTCAAGTACCTCTTACTGCAGTTTTACTTCTTTTTGAATTGACACAAGATTATCGAATAGTTCTACCACTTCTTGGAGCTGTAGGGTTGTCTTCATGGATTACTTCTGGGCACACAAATAGAACAGATAGGGATGCTAAGAAACTTGAAGAGGGAAACACTCGTGCAACTATGCAACCTGGAATTTCTTCTTTCAATTTAAATGAGCTTTCCACTACTTATGCAGTTGCTTCAAAACCATCTTATGCTAATGACCTTTGTAATATCGAAAGTTCGCTCTGTATTGACGATGGTAGTGATGATACAGAGGAGTTAGAAATGCGGATTCTTGTTTCACAAGCTATGAGGACAAGATATGTGACTGTCCTGTTGGGCACTTTGCTAACAGAAGCAGTAAATCTCATGCTTGAAGAGAAGCAGTCTTGTGCTGTAATTGTTGATGACGACAATCTCTTGATCGGTTTGCTTACACTTGGAGATATTCAGAAGTTCAGCAAATCGTCAAAAGCAAAAAACAGGAGACCTGAGGTAGGACACCAACTTTTGAAGTTAATGAAAATTAAGTTTTGAAACCTATTGTGCAAAGATTAATTGCATCTCATTAATGGAAAAAGATAAAAAAACAGATCAAAAGGTGGTGAAACACAAAACAAACCAGGAAGAAGAAAGAAACAAGAGTGACTTCAGTAAGCCATTGAAAAAATCCTGCAGAAAGACTGTTTAACTAGGAATTAATTCCAAAGTACCCTCTTGGGTTTCATTTCCTACTAAGTGAGAATGAACTGAAAATTACAATGAAGCCCAATTCAATATTAAACTGATCTCAGTTATTTTCCATATATGATAATAATGAATACTTGCATTGCATTTCTGTATTCAAGCCAAATAATTGTGATACTTTAGATACTGAGCATGCATATATTTGGAAAAAATCAGTAGGAAAAGTTTAGAATATGGTCCTCAACTCTTGGCCTTCCTGAATTGCATGACTACTCTTTTTGAGCATCTTGGTTGCCATCAATCTGAATTTCACAAGTCAACATTCACCTTACAGGAGGTTTTAGTATCTGAAGTATGTTCTTTGAATGGCGAAAAGTGTCAGCTGTTCTGGACAGTAACACCGGGTATGAATCTCTTTGCTGCTCAAATAATTATGAACAGACATGGTGTAAGTCAACTTCCAGTTATCATGGAGCACGTTGAAGACCAAAGAGGACTACCTGTTGGCCTTTTAGACAAAGAATGCATCAGTCTAGCTTGCAGGTTTTCCCACCAACCTTTTGCTTTGCATTATGTGTTTACCTAATAAGAGTCCACATGGGTAAAAGGGAACTTGGGGAGCTTCTATTTGAACAAACTTTTTATTATGATCTTGTCCCTTAATGAAATTACCAAAGAAGGAAACACACTCACTCCTTCCACCATTGCTAGTGCTAATCGCCGCCATCCCCTACCCACTCTGCCATCCCTCCTCCCTCACCTTGGAACTTAATCTCCTACCACTTAGATCCATCATCTTCGACCCCAACCAACACCTCCCTCCACGGATCCATTCCCACCATGCCACTGCTCCCTCCCTTCCCCTTGTAAACCCTACAGACGCCCTCCCCCTTCACTTTGCAGCACCCTTCTTTCTCTTTTTCTCACAACCTGTATTCTATTTTTTTTTCTTAATTAAATAATCAAAACCCAAATCACATAAGTATTAAAACACAGTGGTTAACATTAAATTGTGGTTTGTATCTTGGATTCTGATTAACTAAGCAATTAATTAATTTTTGCATTTGATTTTGTAAATTTTACATATAATTCATTACTCAAAATGTTGTATATATGTTTTAGGGCCATACCCTGTACTCTACTTTTTTTAGATATTGTCGTATCGATGTACTCATACTTGTACTTGTACACGCATTTGATAGCCTATAATGGGAGGGCGAGGCAGGGCGGGGGAATGGGTAGGGTGGTTGGTGGGGATGGGATTGGGGTGGGGTGGGGGGCTATGATGGGCCTGCTGGAGGTGGAGGGACTCGTGGCAGGTGGTGGCTGAGGTGGGTTAGGGTTTGTGGAAGGTTGAAGATGGGGGC
>BRYE01000009.1:18963949-18966449 GCA_030159115.1 Actinidia arguta var. hypoleuca | reverse complement strand
AGTACTTCTCTGCTGCTCGTGTTCAAGAAGGTGATCAAGTGACAATAACGACCATGTATCTCGTTGGAGATGCAAAATTATGGTGGCGAACTCGATCTGAGGACACTGTTCGTTCAAAGATTGAGACGTGGGCGGTGTTGAAAAAGGAGTTGAAGGAGCAATTCCTTCCTTGCAATTCTTCGTGGCTTGCAAGGGAATCTCTGAAGCGATTGAAGCACACGGGTTCTGTACGTGACTATGTGAAGGAGTTTAGTTCGTTGATGTTGGACATCAAGAACATGTCGGAAGAAGATAAACTCTTCAACTTTATGTCCGGGTTGCAGAATTGGGCTCAGTTGGAACTACGAAGGCTGGGAGTCAAAGATTTACCTTCGGCTATCGCTGCTGCTGATGGGTTGACGGATTTCAAATTGACTAGCAAGTCCAATTCTTCGGAATCCAGCAGTTCAAAGTCGAAAGACAAGAACAAGAAGAAGGCTGACAAGAAAGCTGGTTCCAAGAAATGGGACAAGGGTCAGAAGTTCAAACCATGGACGGATGATAAGCAGAAGGACAAAGGGAACTCCAGCAAGGGTTGTTTCATTTGTGAAGGACCTCATCGGGCAAAGGATTGTCCTAAGCATGAAAAGCTCAATGCCATTTCCGTGGATGATGGTAAAGATGCTGAATCTGACTCGGATGACAACATTCGGGTCAATCCTTTGCAGTTGCTGAACGTAATTCATGCGGACAAGGAGCCTACTTCACAAAGGTCAGGTTTGATGTATATTAAAGTGTCGCTTTGCAATACAGATGTATTGGCTATGGTGGATACTGGCGCAACGCACAATTTCGTTTCAGACAGGCTGGCCAAGTCGCTTGACTTCTAAATTGTTGAAAGTCTTAGTCGGATCAAAACAGTGAATTCCACTGCACAGGAGGTGCATGGAACAACGAGTGGGATCTTGTTGAAAATCAATGGTTGGAGCGGCAAGGCGGATTTGATGGTGTATCCACTTGACGACTTCGAACTAATCTTGGGGAATGAGTTCTTCAAGGTGGCGAAAGTGGTTGTTATGCCACATCTTGGTGGGATCTTGATTGCTGATGAGAAACAGCCTTGTTTTGTGTCGGGCCATGCGGTGAACAAGCGGACCAGAGAAGTAAAGGGTGGATGTTTATCAGCAATCCAAGTACAGAAAGGGTTGAGGAAAGGCGACGTGACTTACCTTGCGGCTTTGATAGAAATTAAGCCTGATGTACAAGTCGAAGTCCCGGATGAAGTGGCTGGGTTGTTGAAGGAATTCAAGGATGTGATGCCTCCTGAATTGCCCAAGACCCTCCCTCCTCGACGTGCAACGGATCATCAAATCGAATTACATCCAGGTGCTAAGCCTCCGGCGAAAGCCCCTTATCGGATGTCCCCATTGGAGTTGGCGGAATTGAGGAAGCAATTGACGGAGTTGCTTGATGCTGGCTTAGTGCGGCCCTCAAAAGCTCCCTACGGTGCTCCGGTTTTGTTCCAGAAGAAGCAGGACGGGTCTTTGCGAATGTGTGTGGATTATCGGGCGCTGAACAAGGCCACGGTAAAGAACAAGTATCCAGTCCCTCTAGTATCGGATCTGTTTGATCGATTATGCAATGCAACCTACTTCACAAAGCTGGATTTGCGTTCGGGCTATTGGCAAGTTCGGATTGCGGTGGGGATGAGGCGAAGACCACATGCGTGACTCGGTATGGTTCTTTTGAATTCTTAGTCATGCCATTTGGTCTAACTAATGCTCCTGCAACATTTTGTAATTTGATGAGTGATGTCTTTTATGATTGTATCGATAAGTATGTGGTTGTGTACTTAGATGATATTGTCATTTATAGTGAGACGATGGAAGCCCATCTATCTCATCTAAGAGATGTGTTGTCTAGGCTTAGGCAGCATAAGTTATATGTAAAGATGGAAAAGTGTGAGTTTGCCCAAAAAGAGATTAAGTTCTTGGGCCATGTAATTAGCAAGGGGCATTGTAAAATGGATAGGCGGAAGGTTCAAGCCATTTTGGATTGGACCCCCCCTACCAAAGTGTCGGAATTACGTTCTTTCTTGGGTTTGGCTAACTATTACAGGAAGTTTATCCACAACTACTCAAAGAAGGCAGCACCTTTGACAGAGTTGCTCAAGAAGGAACGCAAATGGTGTTGGGACGCTACCTGCACTGATGCCTTTGAGAAGCTTAAAGTTGCGGTGGCGAGCGAGCCGGTGCTGCGTTTGCCCAACTTTGAGTTGCCTTTTGAAATTCACACTGATGCTTCGGACAAGGCAGTTGGCGGAGTGCTGGTTCAGGAGGGCCATCCAGTAGCCTTTGAAAGTCGGAAGTTGAACGAAGTTGAACGGAAGTATTCTGCTCATGAGAAAGAGATGACTGCAGTAATACACTGTTTGGTTACTTGGCGGGTGTACTTACTTGGGACAAAGTTTCTGGTATTGACGGACAATGTGGCTAACACCTTCTTCAAGGTGCAGAAGAAA
>BRYE01000009.1:18941449-18948949 GCA_030159115.1 Actinidia arguta var. hypoleuca | reverse complement strand
ATCACGTTTGTTATATACATAGCAATTCTCCCAAAACTCTTTTGATCATTTCCTTTTTAAGTTTAACCATTTAGCTTCCACTTCTTATTCTGTTTCTGTTTCTTGACCACAAGTTCTATCATATTAGCCCTTGACTTTATCTTGTTGTCAACTCGCCTTTTCTGATTGATGACTGTTTTTTTCAATTCGCAGTTTGATAATGATGTCTTTAAGCCCCATTTCTTTGCGCTTGTCTTTGAGGTAGTTTTGAAAATATCTCCAAAGCGGTGATAATTTCTCAATTAGAGCAACCACTTAGAATGATTCTCTCAAAGTCATCCCTTCAGCACGAACCTCATACAAGATAAGTTGAAATTATTTCACTTGATTCATGATGGTCTTTGCGTCAATCATCTTGAAATTAAGAAACCTCCCCACCACGAGTTTTTTTGTTTTGGCATCTTCCGTCTTAGTGTATTTTTTAAATTATTAAGTATGTAATTCTTGTAGAGGAAGTCTACATGTTTTCATGCGTCCACCGTTGTCACAGTAAGACAATCAGTCTCACCTTCATCCAAATTCGGAATGTCTTCATGCAAGTATGCAACCAGATTCAATGTTGTCAAATAGAATAACATCTTTTGTTACCAACGCTTGAAATCTGACCCATTGAACTTCTCGGGCTTCTCTTCATGTTCAACAATGACAAGAGTAGGCCTAGGCACCACAGTTGGTGTCGCCATAGTTAGAACAACAATGTTCTTACCCAAGTTTGTGTTATCACCAGATATTTTTTTTTAATTAAACACAAAAATTCAGAAATAGTATAAATAACAGAATTAAAATTCTTTGTGCTTATAAATATAAAACTTTTTCAATTTAAATTTTTTAAAAAAAATAGCAAGATATTCAACGATTTAAGATTGTTAGAAATCGTGTGTTCTTTTTGTTTGAAAAATAGAAAGTTTGAATAACGAAATTGTTGGTAAAAATTTGATTCGGCAACAAATAGAATTTCAAAGAATAATTTTTATTAATCAAAATAAATTACAAAAATTAAAATTACAGAAATCAAAATAAGAAATACAAACAAAATTTATGCCGAGTCCTACAATCGCAGTCTCCTTAAGAAAGATTCGCTGCCTACCGAGGATATTGTAAACGTCTTCCTCCTAGGATAAAACGACTAGAACTACTAACTTCAGAATACCTTTGAAGTAGTCTTGGCGAACTAAACTTTATCTGTATCTTTCTCTCAAAGAACTCAAATATTTGTTATGTGTTGGTGTATTTTTTCAAGCTAACAAATCAGCCTATTTATAGAGAAAATAGATGACACTTCATGCTAAAAATTCATAGCCATAAACACCCCTCATTAGGGGTTGTTTATGGCTCTATAACCCCCAGCCATTAGGGCTGCAACAAATGACCATTAGGGCTTAAAAATCTATTGTCATTAGTGGCAAAACAGCTGCCCTTTGGGCTTCCTAACATCTCAATATTGAGCTGATAATTATAGTTCTACTTTGGCTTTCATTCACACAAAATTCTAACAGGAATAACGTAAACAGAACTTTGAATTTTATAGCACAGGAGGAGAAGAGGAGAAAGAACATAAATATAAACAATGCAACTTATAACCTTATTAAGGAGAAGAATTTGAATTTGGCTGAGGCCTGAATTAAATTCAATGTACTTAAGTCGTTAACGACCTGCACTTGGTACATACGGAATATACCGTATGACTCACATGATACAACAACTTCGATTTTCAGATAGTAGTACTCTAAATCAGAATATCACGTCCAACCTTCAAGTGTCTCATCTCTTTCAAATAAAAACTAAAAAATGATGAATGATTCTAGCACTTTCTAACTCTGCTTAGAATGATTTTTGAATGAATGAAGAATGCTGAATGGGAGGAATTTATAGAAGTTTTCATACCTTTCTAAAGGTTCACTCCTATTTGGAAAGACACTCATTCGGCCCAAATAGCACTTATTCAGCCAAACAGTTGCGCATAGGAATTTTTTTTGCATAAATTAAAAAGTCGCAATTGTTCGCGTATAAAGGAAGAAAATTCGAAAATATATTATAATTTTTACTTCGTTTAAATTTGAAACGATATGATCGCAAAAAGAAAGTTAACTCTGATGAGGGGTAAAAAATTAGCCTAGCCAGAGACCATCTCTATGAGAACTTATCCTCCAAAAGGATTCTATCTCTATTAGAAGTCTATTATCATAAGACTCCTACTCCATCATTCCTCTACTTGATCAGAGTCCACCTCCGTGGAGTCCACCTCCATAAGAACTTCATCTCTATAAGGGAACTATCTTCATTAGATTCCAACTCCCTCATGACTCCTATAATGGAGGATTGCTCTCCAAATGGCAACCTCCGACATAATCTCCAAAATTATTGGGATATCTTCTCCCATACTTATCCTTCCAAGGATTTTGACGTTATCCACTAACACGGCTTATTACTCCGTCTATATAAAGGCCGCTCCCCCATAACAAAAAGGTACGCTCAATACAGGCATTACACATTCATTGTGCTCTCCATACTGCCTTAATTTATTTTCTGGTCGCCTTGGTCTGATACACACGCCGAAGGGGTTTTGAGCGGCCTCACCCCGGCCGATTACTTTTGATTCATTGATGTGCAGGTCGCCTAAGCTTTAGCCGAGGTCCATTGCCGAGGCTGAGGACCAATTCTGACTGTTGGTTGCTCTCCCAGATTTTTATCACAACAGTTTGGCGCCGTCTGTGGGAACGAAAGTTCTCTTTATCCTATGCACCTGTGAAGCCGATTATTATCCAGACCAAGCATCAGCAGCCCGTTAGATTATAGAGCTCATCCAATGGCCAATATCAGCCAAGCTCCTGATCTAGAGGGACTCCACCGTGAGATACATGGTATGGCCGAATAGATGAGAATCATGAACGAGAATAACGCCCGCCTGATACAGTGTCTCGCCGTAGCCAATCCACCACCTCCAGCTGCACCTCTCATTCCAGATATCCAACAGTCTCGCCGATCGGGCGATGACAATTCCCAGAACAACCATAGTACTGACCAAGGACGAAATAGGCGACGTCGATTGCCAAGTCCTCGTCCCCGACGTGAAAGAAGATTCTCTTTGTTAGAATCTCGATCACCCAGCCAAACCCCTGAAATGGAGGGCGAGAAAATCAAGCGAATAGGAAGACATCGTCGCTGAGACAACCAGGATCCCAAACGCCCAGATAGATCCACCACTAAAAGGATCAGGGACCTCGATGTCCGTATTGGCGCCATCAATACAAGTGTGAATGCTAGAGTCACCGTGGAAGCTTTAATCAAGCAAATCAAACCTCCGTTTACAGAAAGAGTAATGAGAACAAAGGTCTCCTTCAGATTTAAGTTGCCTACTCAACTCCGAGTATATGAAGGAAAGACAGACCCGATGGACCACCTGGATTCATACAAGAGTTTGATGTTACTCCAGGGATATTCAGACGAGGTGATGTGCAAGGCTTTCTCTACAACATTAAAAGGGTCGGCGAGGTCATGGTTCAGAAAGTTATCTCCTGGAACCATCGATTCATTTGGCGATCTGAGCAGGCTTTTCGTCGCCAATTTCATGAGCTGTAGGATCAGGTAAAAAAACGCGTCCCACCTTTTCACCATCCACCAGAAAGAAATGGAGAGCTTAAAAGATTACGTCAAGCGATTCAATCAAATCGTCTTAGAAGTGGAAGACCCTAGTGATAAAATTATGGTTATGGCCATGATGGAGGGACTTCGCCCAGGCCCACTATTTGACTCTCTCTCTAAAAATGCCCCTACAACGTTGTCGGCACTCCAAAGCAAGGCTGAAAAATACATTACATCAGAAGAGATAGCTGAGACCAAACGAAGGAAGCGAGGAAAGGATAAGGAATGATTCACCTCGCCCATGGCTTTCACATGTGTTCACCTAGCCCATGGGGCTCAAAGGTGCTCATATATGTGCTCACTTCACAGATGGTCTCCATGCATTTACGTTTTTTAGTAACAAACTCGAGATAAATAATAAAATTTCTCCATTTTATTTTTATCGCCATTATTTGTTGTTATATCACCAAGTGCAAGTTTCATTTCGCCAATATCAAGCTCTCATCATCTCCGAACCCTCTTGACCGAGGTAAAACGAGGTCATCTCCGAACCCTCTTGACCGAGGTAAAATGAGGTCATCTCCGAACCCTCCTGACCGAGGTAAAACGAGATCATCTCCGAACCCTCTTGACCGAGGTAAAACGAGTTCATCTCCACATGGTCATCTCCGAACCCTTCAGACCGAGGAAAAAACAAGATCATCTCCGAACCCTCTTGACCGAGGTAAAACGAGGTCATCTCCGAACCCTCTTGACCGAGGTAAAACGAGGTCATCTCCACGAGGTCATCTCCGAACCCTCTTGACCGAGGTAAAACGAGGTCATCTCTACAAGGTCATCTCCGAACCCTTCAGACCGAGGAAAAAACAAGGTCATCTCCGAACCCTCTTGACCGAGGTCATCTCCACGAGGTCATCTCCGAACCCTCTTGACCGAGGTAAAACGAGGTCATCTCCACGAGGTCATCTCCGAACCCTCTTGATCGAGGTGAAACGAGGTCATCTCCACGAGGTCATCTCCGAACCCTCTTGACCGAGGTAAAACGAGGTCATCTCCACGAGGTCATCTCCGAACCCTCTTGATCGAGGTAAAACGATGTCATCTCCACGAGGTCATCTCTGAACCCTCTTAATCGAGGTAAAACGAGGTGTTCACCTCGCCCATGGAGATCAAAGGTGCTCACCTTGCCAAAAGTGTTCACCTCGCCCATGGAGATCAAAGGTGCTCACCTCGCCGAAAGTGCTCACAGGTGTTCACCTCGCCAAGAGAATTATCACCAATCGCCAATGCCGGACGTGCAATCACCAATGCCAGAGGTGACCGTCACTAGTGCCAGAGGAAATCATGTCGCCAGCATCAGAGGTCACTTTGTCTCCATGACCAATGGATCGCCAATTTTGTTATTTCGCCAAATGATTTGTTACTCGATGATACCAAGTGTTTTACCTCGGCATCTCGAGTAGGGGGGCTACTGATGAGGGGTAAAAAATTAGCCTAGCCAGAGACCATCTCTATGAGAACTTATCCTCCAAAAGGATTCTATCTCTATTAGAAGTCTGTTATCATAAGACTCCTACTCCATCATTCCTCTACTTGATCAGAGTCCACCTCTGTGGAGTCCACCTCCATAAGAACTTCATCTCTACAAGGGAACTATCTTCATTAGATTCCAACTCCCTCATGACTCCTATAATGGAGGATTGCTCTCCAAATGGCAACCTCCGACATTATCTCCAAAATTATTGGGATATCTTCTCCCATACTTATCCTTTCAAGGATTTTGCCGTTATCCACTAACACGGCTTATTACTCCGTCTATATAAAGGCCGCTCCCCCATAACAAAAAGGTACGCTCAATACAGGCATTACACATTCATTGTGCTCTCCATACTGCCTTAATTTATTTTCTGGTCGCCTTGGTCTGATACACACGCCGGAGGGGTTTTGAGCGGCCTCACCCCGGCCGATTACTTTTGATTCATTGCTGTGCAGGTCGCCTAAGCTTTAGCCGAGGTCCATTGCCAAGGCCGAGGACCAATTCTGACTGTTGGTTGTTCTCCCAGATTTTTACCACAACAAACTCCGGAGAAGGAAGTGTAATTTCTAACTTTAAATATTAAAATAATTGAATAAATTTTCGTGGATCAAATCTATTGGCCCATAGGCTAATGGATTCAGCTCACTTTATATATAACTTCTACACTTTAAAATTTTGAGGTGTCCAATGATCCAATTTAAAGAGTCCTTCTCTTTTGTTTCTCCATCGACCATGATCTACAATCATTCATTCCCATTTAAAAATATTTTAAACCCTAAACATCATCGCAATTGTCATTACTGCAGTTTTTTAGACACGGCATTGAGTAGTACTCGAGGCAAAACTTATATGCATGAACCTTCTGAAATTGAATACCAAGCTAAGGCCATTATTTAATAAATTTATTTTGCAAATCTCTGATCCTAATAACACAGTAAAAAAAATGTATCTTAACTAGAAAATTGTATGTCAAATTGGGAAATTGAAGTACTCCAACAGAATTATATGGATCTTTTGAGTTTTTGGTGGTACAAATGATTGGATTGTGCTTTTCTTTTGAATGATTAATGAAATGAATGAATGTTATGTTTTTTAGTAGAGTGAATGGGCTCTTAGTAGCACAACAGCTTCAACTAGATTATTCCAAGAACGCCTTGGTGGGAATGGTGGCAGGGGGCCACATGAGTTAGAGAAAATGTTCTCTTCTTCTTTTTTGAATGGAATAAACAATAGGAGAGTGGTGGATGCAGTTAAAATCGTGAATGTTGACTAGCGTTAAATGATAAAAAAATATTATTATTTTTTAATGAAGTGATTGAAAACTTTTAAAAAAAAAATTTATTTGACATGAAAAAATGTGGGAGTATACAAATATAACAACTCACATTTTTTGTTAATGTTTATAAAGTAGTCCCAGTAATAGAAGGTAGGTGGTCTTTATAGACTGTTGGAAAAAGTAAGGGAGGATATTATAATTCTAGAACTTTAAGAATTAGTTTTTTGTAATTTAAATATATGATTGGAGAAGTCAGTGTAATTATCGTATAAATATTGGAAGTAGGAAAGCCATTGGAGGAGATGAGATGAGGATTGAGGTGTTGGGTTGTGAGGTGAATAGAATAGAATAGAATAGAATAGGGTTTTAAAGTCCGTTACAAGATGAGAATTCTTCTTTCACTTGTCAACATCGGCTTCATCATCTGGTACTGGTTGGTTTAAGTGTACTCCTTCTTATAGTTATCTGATTGCATCGCTTCGTGTTTAACCAATATCTTCTATTCACAGGGGCCTTTGAGTATACAGCTTCGGGATTTTGACCATTTTTGCCTCTGTGTCTGTGTGTGTGTATCTGTCTTTCGGTGATCAAAATAGCTGCTCATGGCTTCACATTCGCAAAAAGATGTTCCCAACTCTTGCAGTCCGGGTAAGTGAGAGAAGCATACTTGTTATTGTGCGTTTGAATTTCATGATTTTCTTTTAGTTTCTTCTTTTTCTTTTCTTTTCTTTATCTTTTTTAGATAAGATGTTCTTGAGCTTTACCGTGTTATACCCAAAATTTGGACTTATCCGAGGGCTTGGTATCCACGATAGACTTACAAAGAGTATGCATGTTGAAATCTGATAATTTTACTTGCTATGATGCTCGATCCTTGATGGATTTATAGGATTCATCGCTTAAAATCTGTTTTATTTAGCTTCTCGTATTGTAACTTTAGGACCTACATTTATAATGGTGATAAACAATGACTTGATACGATAAAATATCTTAAAATGTTCAAATTCCTGTGGATTTCTTTTTCTTTTTGCTTGTGTTTTGGAGCTTTTTATGGAATGATGGCTGG
>BRYE01000009.1:18846449-18848949 GCA_030159115.1 Actinidia arguta var. hypoleuca | reverse complement strand
ACTATCTAAGGAAAAATAACTCCATAGGGAGTTATTTATTTAATTATTATTTTATTTTAAATAAATAAAAAATAAAAATAACTAACACCAATTTCATGAAAGGAAAAAAAAGGCCAGAGGAGTCATTGCCCGAATTTTACTTTAATCCTTATAGTTTCAATGCGAACATTTGATCCTATAATTCTAGTACCTCGCAATGTTAACCTTAAGTTGGACACCGTCCAAATTATGAACCGTAAATTGTTTTGAGCTCAATACGTGACCATTTTAGATGGATAGACAGGAAAAATAACTCATTATGTACTTCATTCAACCAATTTTAAAATCATTAAGTTCATATAAACAAATAATTGTTAGATTCTATAAATATATGTCTAAATGTAGGATATATTTATAGATGAAATCAAGAACTCAAACCATTTGTTCTTACCTTTGACATGGTAAGTATGTACTTCCAATAAACATTCTTGTTAACTACTAGCCTGTGGACAGGGCACATGTTTCCTATATAATGATACTCTTTTTACCTATTTCAATGCATTTATGTACTTTCTATATATAAAAAATACTTTTGGCCCATTCGGGGTGGGGGTTCCATTTTTCCTTTCACAAGGTTGACTCTGCCCAAATTGAAATGATAAGAACTAAGGTGAAATTGGGATGAAACTCGAAGGACCTGTAACGTGAAATTGGGATGAAACTCAAAGGCCTCGTTTTTTTTTCCTTCCATTATTTTAGGGGCAAGTCCTATGTCCACCCCTCTTGACCAAGAGTTGATGAAGCAGACGGTGAGTATGTGGTTGGCAGTGGATAGGAGGGGTTTCATGGAGCGGGTAGAAATTAGAATCATCATCATCATCTTCTATATTCATGTCCTTGCTCAAACACCAAAAAAATCCGCGACTGATAGTTTTTTTTCAGAGGAGATGACAATGGACAGAAGGTATTCTAATAAGAACTTGCCGAGGAGCGGCATCCGAATTCATACATTATAACATGACTACTGCAGTGCATTGGGGCCCAAAGAGTCCAAGTTTTGCTGTTGACAAAAATCCATACCATTAGGATTGTGACCTTCATGGGGGGAGAGTTTCCTTCTCCATAGTTCACGATATTCAAGTCCCTCCAAAAAAATGGGACCCATTCCTCTCTAAAATTTGTACTTTTTTTCTTTTCAATCTATATTATAAAATACAACTCATTTTAAATCTCAAATATATATCTCGCTATCTACGATTGAAATCTATTTGAGTGAATCCAAAAGCTGAGATTTTACTTGAGATTATTTTTTTCTCCCTAAAACTATCACTTCATTATTTTTAAAAGTGTGAGTCCCACATATATTTTGATCCAATGAATAATTTTTGTTTTAAATTGAGCATATTTTTTATTCATTTAATCATTTTTTTAGTGGGACTCACACCAAAAAAATTAAAACACCTTTTTCTTTCCCCTTTATTTCTCCTAAATTAACAATATTTTTTTCAAAATTATTATACTTTCTAATTTGTTCTTTATTTTGTAACATTGTATATCTTTGTATATGAATGCAATTTATCTTTTATTTGGTGTTTAATCTTATCTGTTTTTTAAGTTATAAAATTCTAACAAGTACACTTAAAAAATATTTTTTATATATATATAATGCCCGTACGCATGAGTAATTATTAGTTTCCTTATATATATTTGATGGAAAGAATAAAATCGAAAGAGATAGGAAAACTCCGAAAAAGGATAGTTGAGTTGGAGAAGGGCATGCACGGAAATTGCGCGCAACGCCCATCAGGATTTTTTTAACTAATAAACAGTTAAGAATTTTCTACATCAAGATAGCCAAAAATTTAGAGCGAGTGTTTTTTCTCCCTTGGGCGACAAGGTGTAGCCGGTATAAGTCGGTTCTTTTAGGCTCTGTTCAGTTGTCGATTTTTTGTATGAAAAAATGCTTATGAAAGAAAGTGAAACAAAAGAAAAATAAATTAATTTTCTTGTGTACGTTCATTTGACACAAAAATTTTACAAGAAAACTAAAGTTTAGTTGTTCATTTATCAATAAAAGAAAAGTTAAGAATAAGATTTATCACAGTTCATGTAAATTATCGATTCAACACACCAAATATTAATTTAAATTATTTTTTCAACAATAATCAAATCAAAAGACAGTAAAAAAATAATTTTTTATGTTGTTTAGTTTTTGTCTCTCTAATTTTTTTCATTTTTTGATTCAATTTTTTTTATATATATATATTTTGATTCAATTTTTTTGACCTTTATGATTTTTTAATCTTTTTGATTTTTTTTTGTCTTGCTTATTTTTTGTCTCTCCAATTTTTTTTTATATTTTTAATTTTTTTATTTTGTCATTAGACTATATTTTGATTAAAACAAAGTCTATTAAAACTTCAAGGGTACTAATGTATTAACTTTAAACCTAATAGGAGGATAATGTAATTTATCTTGAAAAAAAAACACCTTACTATTGTGATTTCGGTGGGATACATTT
>BRYE01000009.1:18746449-18748949 GCA_030159115.1 Actinidia arguta var. hypoleuca | reverse complement strand
AATATTCAAAACTCTCAAACCTGCACAACCTCGAAGAACACAACCCAGAGTGAAATTATCCCCCAAAAAACCCAAACCATGCATTTGGGAAAACAAACTCAACCCCTCTTCATTAAACTCAAACTTGGTCATACCCATACCCATCGCATTTCACGTCGTGGCATTTCGTTCGGGCATTTAATCAAACATCTTTCGTGCACTCTCCAAATCCCCATTTTGAATGAACCCACCGATCAAAATGTTGGAGGACATGATGTTTCTCCTCGGCATTATATCGAATAGATGCAATCGTAACCCTCCCATTTTGGCGTAAGCATTGAGTAAATGGTTGGAGACAAACCTGTCTTTGGAGCACTCAGATGTGATTATCAAAGAATGGAGCTGTTTGGCGAGTCAGAGTGACTGGGTTTGAATACAGCAGTGGAGGAGGTGAGAGAAGAGAGATGGGGGGTCATTGAATGCTTATCTGAAGCGGCATTTGGAGCAGAGATCGGTGAATTCGATTGGTGTTTTGGAGGAGAGAGCGAGAGGTTTGAGTTTGCAGTGAAATGTAGGCCATGGAGCTCAGAGGCCTAAGGCAAGACTTGCCCATACATTTATGTTGGCAGAGACAGAGAGAGTGCAAGGAACGAGAGAGAAGACAGAGAGAGTGCAGAAAACGGGATAGTGCAGCAGCTGCGAAAGGGAGATGCAGATGGCGAGAAGAGAGAGAGAGACGAGGCAGAGAAGAGAACAAAAAATAGAGAGTAGAGAGCAGGAGAGAAGAGAGCTAAGCGCAGAGAAGAGAGAGAAAGGAGAACCAGTAAATGACAGGGAGAGAGGGAGCTTGGTCATTGAAATTTGAGGGTATTATAGTAATTGCATAGATTCCGTTAACGGCGTAAAGGGTTTTGTTATTTTCAACAGTTAAGGGGGTGTAAGTGGTTGGTTTTTTAATTGAGGGGGTGTTAATGACAAAATATTATAGTTTAGGAGGGTATCTATAATTAAGCCTAATTATTTTGATAGGGTTCCAGGCTTAGTGCACGGTAAGACTCATGTTGACAAAAGTAAAAAGTGAATAAATATTTTTTAAAAAAGTGTGTATTAAGTGATTAAATTATTTGTGTATACAGTGTAAATATAAAATTTATACATATTTAATTATTTATTAATATATTATAAATTTGTTAAGAATAATTTGCCAATTTTTTTTAATTTTCTCAACAAAATCAAAATTTGTTACTTACTAATTGGATGTTTGTAAATTTTATATTTATACTACATGCTTATATAATTTAATCTCAGGTATTAAACTATTAATTATTGTGCAGTTAGTAGCACAGAGAAAACCAAGATATCATAGAACTCATAATAATATACTAACAGTAATAAAGTCAGGGTAAACTTCACTGTTGGTCCCTATATTTTACTTTGATTCTTATAGTTTTAATTCAAACAATTACGATCATTTTGTTTTAATAGGTCCCAATGTAGCTTCTCTTTCAGTACCCGTTAGGAATTTAAAACAAAACAAAACAAAACAAAACAAAAAGAGCATGTGAAGTTCACATGACGATTTTAATAGGATAATTTTATCGTTGTGGATCCCTATAGGCTGAAGTTTGAGTTTAGACGATGACGTTGGTCCTTAAAAATGTCCATATGAGTTTACACGTGCTTATTTTCCGTTCAAATGGTTTAAGGGTATTGATGGATGATTCCATTGGATCCATACTGAAACAACATGGTCCTATTTGTTCAAATTTGAATTGTAGGAAGCATAGTGAAAATTTGGTAAAACTCCCAGGACCATTGGTTAGATTTATCTATTAAACTATTCCCACTCTTGTTTTGTTATACTAGGCAATCGACAACAGGACAAAGGAGTAGGAATCCATGTTGGTAGGCTCCTGGTTTGTTAAAAATTCAGATGGTTGCTGCTCTGCTCCTATTTTTAAGAATAAGGAAAAAAAGAAAAAAGAAAAAATTAAAAGTTGAATGGTTTCATGGTACAATAATTTTGTGGTAGCCAACAATCAGGTTACTGCTGGACGGACTCCACTTGTTGGGGTCGAGTACACATACATTTGGAAGAAGTGCTTTTAGGTTAAATGGAAGTTACGGAATTACCCCTCCACCCCATGTACATAATGCATAGGGTTCTTTCTCAGAAACTATTCTTCATCATTCATGGTCCACCTACATAAAAGCAAATAAATTCGCACATTTCTTCTCACAAGATGCTTCTGTATAGAATGAATATATGTGGACCACGTTGGTAGAATATGATTCAATCTTTGATCAATTCGTTTAATCTAATCTTATCAATTTATGTTTTTGCAATATAGAAATCAGTACATCAATCATCATCACGCAGTACTTTTCATAGCACAATAAGAAATGTCACTGGATTAATGAATATAGGAAGAAAAAAAAAGACGATGATGATGAAACATGAGATTGGCCTTAATTAGCTAGTTTTTTTTTTCCTGCTTAATTAAGTAGTACTATACAACAT
>BRYE01000009.1:18696449-18701449 GCA_030159115.1 Actinidia arguta var. hypoleuca | reverse complement strand
AACTAAAAACAAAAAAAATTATACGAGCTTAAAATAGATTTACAGCAATATTTGTCCAAAAATCAAGAATATGGCATTGAGGAGCAAAAATCAAAAATAGTGTCAAACACACTACTCTGCCAACAGGATATTCGAGGTCTTCTTCACCGACGCCTTCTCCTTCCCTCTCAGCATCTTTTTCTTTAGCCTCCCCTCCTTCACCTCCACCAAGCTTGTTGCCATAAGTCATGCCGACATCCTCGACAGCAATAAATCCTTCCTCATCTGGTGGCTGGTTCATATATTCTTCTTCATTACAACCTGTTAGGATGAGCAGTGAGTAGATCTAAGGGCTCGACTAGAGGGGGAGCAACATTCCAGGCCGGATGATTAGAAATAGTCTCGAGCTCTTTCAAGCATGCAAGCCAACCCTCTTGGTAAATACTTGGGTGCAGTGTGCCTACCTTCTTCTCGTAAGAATCTCCAGCTCTGTTGAAGCCGTGGTCAAAAACCTTCTAGAACACTTCCCCAAGAGCTACCTTCTTGAGCTCGACCAACTCTTGTTGAGCCTTGTTCATCTAGGTAAGAGCAGCTTCGGCGTCGTTGCGGGCTTGAATGGCAATCAGCTCTGTCGAGGCCAAATTGAGTCTAACCTATTTTAGCTTAGTCTCAAAGGTGTGGACCCTCTGATTGGCCCTCTTCAGGTCGAGGGAACACTTCTTCAAGCATTCAGAATTCGCTACAGTTTGCTAAAGGAGCTGCAAAACCAATACAAGAAATTCACTAAGTATCAGAAGGAAATAAAGCAAGGAATGACCAAGTTGGATAACATACCTGAACGCCTTGCATTATTAGTTTGTCTTTAAATTCCTCCTAGCTTTCCGCAGCAAGGTCAGCAACATCCTAGGGGAGCATGATGGCATTTCCCAAGGCTAGGTAGGTCTTGTGATCCATCGAGGTATCAACACTGGAGACCTGCTTCCCGAACTCAAAAGCAGCAAATTTAGGAGCCCAGAGCTCTGGAATGCCACTAATCCTCAAGGGGTAGCCGAGCTGCCAACTCCCTTTCCTCTTTTTTGGTAGGAAGGCCCTTCCACGGGAAGCTTCCCCTTCCTCTTGTTAGCTTGATGGGATGACGGGGTACTTGGACATCCGTAACTAGATTGGGGAAAGCAAGAACAGGGTCAGGGACCAGATGATCGAGCTCGGCCCTCACAACCTTCTTCTTTCCTAAAGTTCTCATTTTGGGAGCTGTGTCAACTTCTTCTTCTGAGCTTGAACCAAAGCTACCTGCTCGGTTGAAAGAGTGCTCAATTAGATTCTTGGCAATGGGAGCAACTTTAGGAAACTCGAGGTCGTTCGCATCTTTAGAGGCCAAGTTAAGAACCAGTATTGGCTCAGCAGCCAAAACTAGGACTGAAGGGGCAATGGCAGATATTGGATTTTTGCCCTAATTGACCTTTTCCCCTTCCTAGACTATGACGTCTTCTTCCTTGTCACCAACTTTGTCTGCCTCCTCGTCATTGAGCCCAAATGAATTAGAAGAGCTCGCTCCGCTAGATTCTGTGCTCTGTCCTTCAGCATCCTCCCTGAGACTTCAGAGAGGATAAAGTCTTGTTTGCCTCAAGAGGCCACCTCGATGAGGAATGACATGGCTGTAGACTAGAACATAATTGAGCAGCTCAACAACCTTGCACGCCCTCCCTTAGTTGTTCACCGCTTTGATTGCAACAACGCAACGCTCAGACCTCCTCTAGTACCGGGCACTGAAACCTACAGCAACCCAATTGAGATAATAGAAAATATCAGATCATCAGGAACAGAATACATGCAAGATTCACAAGGAAACTAGAGGTAAAAGGAAACAAAATTAGATTTACTCTTACTAACAAGGACGTAACCTTTGTATCTCAGAAATGAAAGATGATCGGGGTCATTAGCCTAGAATTCCCATTAACTAGAGACCCAAACAAAGTTGTTCAAGTACAAGTCTTTGTTTGGGGAATTAGTAACCAACCTCGTTTGAGGCTGATTGGGCTTCTGAAGTCGCAGATAGTGGTTACTAGTGTACATGCGGGGTTGGGGGTCTCTCCTAGGCCGCACTATGCAATATATATGAAGTAAATCTGTGTTAGTGAATTCTTTTCCCTCTCTCTTCATCAAAGCGTCCACCGCTAGTATGGTTCAGATGAAATTTATCGATACTTGCATGAAGGGTAAGACGACACAAGGCCATCACCTCTTCAGCAACTGACTCAGAGGGAATTTGAGGTCGACTTGGTGAATGAACCAAGTCTGGACAGGTATGTAGTTGCCCTACCCATTTACCTAATTAGCATCATCATTTGGGTTTAGTCTCTCTATTAGGACGTTATTTGGGATGTTATGATAGGCACGAAACTGGGCTAAGGCATCATCGTCATGAACCAACAATTGAGCTTGGTTTAACTCCATGCTCTAAAAACAGAAGCAAATGGTGAGAATGAGCTCAACTATAGAATCGTGACAGACACGGGCCTTAAAGCCTATGGAGCAGAGTTAGCTGAGCTCTATGCAAGCTCCGAACTCTATCCTATGAGGTTTGCCTAAGGGAGAGTCACTTGAGCCTAGTGCAAGCTCTGAAGCTCATTTCAAGGGACACTAAGTTATAAATGGCATTCAATGAATAGAAGATCAAATCCCTCTGCCTCCTTGAGCTAACCTCAAAAGTAGAAGGATTTGGGGGACAAACCCGTCTTTACAAAACAAGCAGGTTGAGGGCAACCCAAACCAACCCGGACTACGATGCAGAAGGTTGTAGTCACCCATAAATGACGGTCGGGCAACGAAAAACCCTTTTTCAATGAAGAAATGCGCAAATCGCACAATCAACAAACAGATAGGTACAACAAAAGGCCAAAGAACCACAGAAACTCAAAGATGGCCAAAGAAACTTGACACGCATGAAGAGAAAGAAATAAAGAAGGAAAAAATCCTATGCAAAAACTTACAATGCAGAACGGAAGGAAGTAGCCGTCGGTCGAAGAAACAAGACTAAAATTGGCATAATAAATGGCATCGGGAATGAAGATCGGCGATGGAGATAATGAAAACACGGTAGACACATTCTTTCTCTCTCTAAAAAGCTCTTTGGAAAGTGGTGTGAATTGTGACCAAAAGATGAACAAGCGTAAATAGAAAGTTGAAGAGGCGAAAAACTGACTAAACACGCCCTTAGGGCGCAACGTTTCGCGGGTTAATCGTCGCCCTTAAACCAACAAGAAATGAACATGTGGCAACTCCCACACATCATCCGTGCCAAACAAACCTCATGAGTAGGTTGAAGGGCCTCGCCATCAATGCATAAATTAAGCTCACAAGCCAGTCAAATCCCAACACGTGGCTTGACGATATGACAGAATTAACCCTTAGAAGAAAAAACACATAAAGTTCGCATCACCTCGACAAACATTGACCCAGCCCATGCAAATTGAGGAACAATTATAAGGGATAAAATACACAAAAAAACAGAATTTGGCCTTACTAGGGCAAAAATCTCTGCCAAGCTATCGCTCTAGAGTAAGCTCAGAGTTTCTTCGTGCCGGAGTTCGGTGCCGACACTATTCAACGCTGGCACTATCCGAGCTAAGGCCATCGTTACCTCCGAGTTGTTGCTATTTAGCAAGATCGAAATAATAACTGTACTAGAGCTTGGACGAGGGGCGCCGGCCGGCGGCAATCCCAAAGGATGTCAGGTACAAAATTCTTTCTGACAACCTTCACACCCGGATAGTGATGCAGGAAACGGGCTATTAGCCAGGCCCTAGGTCGCCTACTCACTGACACAACAGTGCAGTCTATCCGGTGACAAGATAGCTGGCGCGTCGAGGTACGTGCCAAGCTAGGCTATATAAGGAGAATTATTGTTCTCACAAAGGTACGCATAATCTTGTTAATAGAACGCATATACACTTTCTTTCTATACATTCTCTGGTCATCTAACTTGATCGTTGGAAAGTCGTTTCCTAAAAATAGCTCTGGCGGCTCATCTCACTATTTGGGTGTTACAGTTAGGACACTATTGGACGATGTGTTGAAACTAGCTACGCAGCCGTAGAACCACTACGGGTGTCTATCCCCAATGTACTTCCTTTCATCTTTCAAACATACAACCCCACAAATAACATGTGGTGTTGAGAATATTTTAAAGTGTATTAACATTAATCTTTGCAATGGACGAGCAAAAACACCCCAATCATTAATATTTACATGAACGAGGTCATTACATTGGCTCTCGAGTGATGCGTTTCACAATCATTTCTTCAAGTTCAAAACACCCCTGTTGATTTTGGAGGATCAAAGAGTCATTATCTAAAGGGCAATGGCAATAAGTGTTTACTCATCACCGTGATATGAAGAAAGTTGGAGTTCAATTCACATACCCATCCTTGTACCCTCCCATTCTTAAAGCATGCTTAGTCCTCTCCTTCAAGCATGGACAATCTGTCCACGCTTCTTTGGGGATTAGTCTCATTTTCATCTATTGGGCATTCTATGATGGATTTTTACATGAAATCTGGGGCCTTCAATTCTGCACTTGGGCATTTTTTATTGCATGAGTGGGACAAATTCAATTGCATGGTATACAATGATTCATGGGCACCTTGATGAGGGTGCTACTGAGGAAGGCTTAGGAAGGTTTGTGCTTGTTTATGGAAGGTAGGATTGCAAGATTTGAACCTGACACGGCCACCTTGGTGCTTGTAATTTAGGCATGTCGTAGTCTTGGTGCTACCCATGCCGGACAGAAAATACATGGTTACCTAATTGTAAGTGGTTTGGGGGCTATTGTTTCTGTTCAGAACTCTCTATTGAGTATGTATGCTGACAATGAAATGGAGATTACACGAAAGTTGTTTGATAAAATGTGTAGCAGATATTTGATTTCTTGGAGTGTGATGATTGGGGGTTATGTGTTATTTCACGTATTGTAGTGGTCCACTAGTCTCCATTTTTTTTGGTATGTTTGTTATACCGGGACT
>BRYE01000009.1:18571449-18576449 GCA_030159115.1 Actinidia arguta var. hypoleuca | reverse complement strand
CTTGAGATCTGATTGTTCTTTGCATGACCTTCTGCTCTTGAAAACTCTCTTCATTCTAACATCTTGCAGCTGTAGAATACGTAGGCGCTGATGATGCCCGGCACATTCAAAGTTTATTGGTATACGGTTTTTAAAGAAATGATAGATATCCATCGTGTACCATGTTAAACAAAAATTGGTTTGGCGGTGTGTTCAATCAGTAAAAATTATACACTTCGAAGTGCGTTACTATGTCGTTTTCCTAAATACAGTATTTGTTTCCACCAAAAAGTGTGCTCGAATTACGGCAAATTTGCCTTTAAGATACAAGAAAACTTGAACTCTTGGTTCTTCCTGTCTGTGTTTGCACAAATAGAGATAGTCATAATATCTAGGTAATTTCAAAAAACGAAAATCAATAACCACTGAGATTTTGTTTTTGCAGAATAACAAAATCTCAGAAAAAATACTCTAAATGTATTTAGACTGGAAGTAATCTTGAATTATTCTGTCTTTTTATTTCTGCTGGGAAAAAATGTTCTAAGAGGTGGTGGTACGCACCCAGTTGTGACTAGTGAATCAATTCGTACGGTCACAACTATGTGGATTTTATTATATTTGTCTAATCACCTTGGTCACAATTAATGGGTGCGATCGCACCCTTCCTAACCATCGCACACTTTGGTTAATTAACCACTAAGGGTCCATTAACCCGACTGCACATGTGCCCCATAACCAACAACGATCACTTGACTCGACCGCCGTGCGTGTGCGATGTTACTGCCACTAGTTGTTGATTTGCTTTCTTAATCTCTTATTTGCTCTCAATATAAAGAATGCTGTTGGGCTGATTGTACAGTGGCCCGCAGCACCGGCCTACGATCCCGATTTTATTCATAATAAAGTTAGCCTAACGACCGGTACTTGCATAATTTATTGTGACTATAATTAGGAGAAAATTATGGTACAGTCCTATGGAAATTTAATGCATTTTTTTGGCGTTGGTTATGAATGTGTAGTTATAAATTGATGTATACCATAGAAAAATGAAGTTAGTCAAATTTTTATGAGAATTTTTAATTAAATTATATTTTAATATAGTTGACCTACAAAATAATTGGTTTGATCGATCAAAAATTGTAATGTGACACAATCTCAACCACATAGAGTATAAATGGTGTGCGATGTATATTGTAACATTTCCCTGAATGATGATATTGCTGTGCTCTAAACCGATACACATCAATCACACACATGCACAAAAACACACGCACACTTCAATCACACACATGCACAAACTTGCTTACGTCCTTTGGTGGTGCAGCAAATTTGAGAAAGATTTACAGATTACTAGACATAATGTATCTTACTGGTGGTGGCAGAGCCATCACCTCACTCACTCTACATCTCTCAGATTTTTCACATGCAAAATACACAGTCATAGAAGCCGTATATAAGGCCGAGAGTTTGAATTCAAATCCAACTAGGAGTTTGAATCCAAATCCAATAACCTCTATCTTGGCGAAAAAAAATTTCAAACAGGATAACACTGCTACTGATGCACCTTTCAGTGCCAGATTTTTGGTAAAGTTTGTCAAATTCAACAATCTTCACCTTGGCGAAAACTTCTCACAAACTAGGAGTTTGGATTCAAATGCAATAGGAAGTTTGAAATCAAATCCAATAATCTCCACCTTGACAAAAAAAACTTTTTCAAACAGATTAATACTGCTACCAATACACTTTTCGGCACCAAATTTTTGGTCAAGTTTGCCAAATTCAACAGATATGATGTGTAACAAGCCGATTCTTCCCAGCCGTTAATTAATCAATAATCGTCGTATTTTCTTATATACAAATCAGAGCACTATTTTATCTTAAATATTCAATAGTTTTCAAATATTAATATTATAATGTCTCCAAATATAATTAATGCAAAATGATCTAAAATCTAAAATCTTAAATTCCTTCACCTAACCCATCTCGTACTATCCGAACTCGCACGTCAACCTGAAAAATCATTTTAAGCAGGGAAGTATATAATACGACGGGAAATATGCTCAATTCAATAATGGCTCAACAACAAATCTAGAAGAGCTCAGTGAATCATTAAACCGTGAAGGACCTTATACACGGTCTTTCCTGATACATTACTGGTGGTCGGTCGCACCCACGTCTCTTAGCTCTTTTGGCTTTTTCGGTCCTAAGTAGAGTTATTGACGAGTCCACTCAGTTAATATACCAATCAATTCTATAATATTTAACCATCTTACAATAATATCATATAGATCATGATTTCAATAACATACAATGGATTTCAATAGATAGCGCATATGCTCAAGAAGAATATAAAATCGGATATTTTATAAAAGTATTTCGAAATTTAGAAAGCATATTGTATACTCCTTCTTACCTCAAATCGACACCATAAAATATGTTGATCTATAATCCATGAACATCATACTAAAATTTCATCTTTATCGGATATCATCTCACCATTGATTCTAAGTTCTAACTCTCATGATAATAGTTAACCACACTATATAATTTCTCTTATCTCCCAAATCTTTCTTTCTTCCCGCCTTTCTTTTTTTCTTTCTCCCTATGTCCCAGACACTCTCTTTCTCTCTTTTCTTATAAGAAAATAAGTCTAAACACTTGGATTTGGTTGGTGGGTTTGGTGGTGACCCATTACTTTCACCATGTGGTCCTCATGCTTCCACATATCTCATTCTATGCATGGTTGACATGTGTCTCAAAAGTGGAATAATTTTCTGTTATGCTTAATCAAAAATTCTTTTCGGTTTAAAATTTTATTATTATAAAAATACCGATAAATTATTAAAATTCTACTAGCATTTATTTTATTTTTTTATTATAATAAGATAAAAATAATTAAGAATCGGAGTATTACACGACGTGACAATAATGACACAGTATCACTCGTAATTAATTTTTTCTCCAAACCTCTCCACTTGTGCATAAATATGGATTCAAAACGTCCATCCATGATCCATCCATATTCGAAAGAAGAGTTGTAATCTTTTGCATAGTTCTAACATCTTTTTCCTTCAACTCTCTTCTCATTACCATCAGCTCCTCTCTGTTAAATTATTTTCATAATCATCTCTCTTTACAAATATATCTAAGAGTGAGAAAATGTGGTCAGTTGGAGTGTTGTCATGTGCTTTTGTAGCATTGGCTACAATACTATTGAGTAGGTGGGTGAATAAGTGGAGGAATCCAAAATGCAATGGAGTTCTTCCACCAGGTTCCATGGGCTTCCCTCTCATTGGAGAGACCATTCAGCTACTTATTCCAAGCAGATCACTTGACCTCCATCCATTCATTAAAAAAAGAGTTCAAAGGTAATATATGTGCATGCTTTCTTTCTTCATTTTCTCCAGCAGCATTGCTATCGTAGTTCATCAAATTTAAAATGAATGATTCAGATTCACTGAATTCAAAATGAATGATTCAAATTTACTTGAATGTGAAACTCAGAATTTAAACTATAAAGTTTCTCTTTCTCCGTTAAGTATATACTCCCTCGGTCCCCCATTTGTTTGTCCAGTTCTTCCTCTTCAAATATCCTAAAAATTAGGTATCTAGTCAGTCCACTATATTCACATCAAAAACCAGTTTTTTTTTTGTTTTTTTTTTAATTTTTTACTTTTGACTTGCATTTATGGTTGTTGGATTAAATGTAGAATTGTTCTCTCATAAGCCTTTACTTTAACAAAGATAAAATGAAAAATAAAAGGTTTTTGTTATAATAATCGTGTTGCATCAACATTCACTCGCTATAGTGTCTGATAGGTCGAGTATTGGGGGATGAGATTTACCCGATTTTTTACTCATTGAGTGAAATAAGCGTTAAGATATGATTTGACTACCTCCAAATGTGTATACCAGAACGGCACCCAAAGTTTAGAAATATCTCAGCTTAATATCTCAGCATTCTAGAGACGGATGCTCTTTGTTTAGAAATGTTTCGTTTTCCATGTTTTTTTTTTTTAATTTGGTAAGAACTTCATTGTGTTTGTAAGTTACATTTTTTTATGGTATATGATTATTGTTTTTTCTTTTCTATATAAAGTAGGTTGGGATTTGACATATAAATATGTTAAATTTGTATTTTGAGATTGATATTTGATTATTTCTTTCTAAATTTGGGTATTCAATATATTCGAAGTGTGAGTAATATTGTTTCTTCATGTTCTTTTTGCAGATATGGCAAGGTGTTTCGGACTAATGTGGTAGGGCGACCGATTGTTATGTCAACAGACCCTCAATTCAATCACTACATCATCACACAAGAAGGAAAATCCGTAGAACTATGGTACCTAGACGCTTTCTCAAAGATGATGCCAATATATGCAGTTGGCTCAATCCAAAAGTACATAAGAAGCATAACACTAAACCACTTTGGTGTTGAGAGCATTCGAGAGAAATTGCTCCCACAGATTGAACAATTGGTTACTAAAACGCTGCGTGTTTGGTCGAGCCGTGAATCCATTGAAGTGAAGCATGCTGCTTCAACTGTAAATCTCGGGCTCCATCTTCTCTCTTTACCATTTCTTGTACTTAATTGGATTGTTGCGATTGATAACATGTAATACAATCTTTTTGGCGGTCATTTCAGATGCTTCTTGGTTTCACTTTGAAGCAAATGTTCGGCTTTGATTCTGAAAAATCGGCTGAGGACCTGAGTGAGAAGGTTGTTGATTTCGTACATGGTCTTATGTCCCTCCCTTTGAAAATCCCTGGTACTACATACAACAAATGCTTGAAGGTAACTATAAAACACAAACAATCACCCTAAGAAAACAAATCGTTGTGGGGGAACATGATAGTTTCTAATTTTATGGGTGGGTTTTAACTTTTCCTCATTCAGGACCAGAAGGAGGTTCTGAACATGATGAGGGGGATTGTAAAGGAGAGACTTACTTTCCCTGAAAAGTACCGAGGAGACTTCCTCGATCATGCCATCGAAGACATGAAAACCGAGAAGTTCTTGA
>BRYE01000009.1:18538949-18546449 GCA_030159115.1 Actinidia arguta var. hypoleuca | reverse complement strand
TTTCTATTTTGTAGCATTATATCTTTTATATGATATTTATATCTTATATGTTTTTAAAGTTATAAAATTTTAATAAATACACTTAAAAAAAATTAATTTTTTTATATATTACTCGTGAGCACGGACAATTACCAGGTGTATTATAGTAAATAATTCACATGTTGTACTAAAATTTACGAACCTTGTCCCTATTTCACAAGAGTTTAAGTTTTACACGGTACGTCCCTAGAGTTTTTTTAACACACCTGGGAAAAATGCACTATGAAACAATCAGGAATGTAACGACTTTAACCAGGGTTAATTGGTACGGTCTCCTAGATAAAGAGAGTAACGGCTTGTTTGGGGTAAGAAAAATAAAACTATTTTTTTTTCAATTCAGGTTTAAAAAAATTAAAAGTGACAAAAAATAATCATCTCAAATAAATTTATCCTATACTCGAACCACAAACCGAGATTTTTTTAGTAAAAAATCACCAAAAATACCCTAAACGAGGCACAAGGCCACGATTGGTTAAGTTTTTTAACTACAATTTGTTGGTCTTTAGTAAAAAAAATATATTATTTAATCAAATTTTTATATTTTTATTAGTTTTTCTTAATAAGAGAAATCTCAAAATGTAAAAATTTATACTACCAGTAAAAAATTAAATAAAATACAAAAGTGTTTCCTTGGATAAGTTGAAAAAAAATCTACCAAAGGAAAGGGTAGTTATAAATTTGGAAAAGAAAATTCGGGAGCAAAATAATAGCTTAAGTGCATGTTTGGTGCAATTTATAAGCACCAATTTTTTTTTTTATTCGAATTTGTAAATTGTTGTTAAATTTAAGGCGTTTGAAGTGGATTGTCCCACTATTTATTTAATTTTTTATTAAGGACGAAAAAGTTGAAGCTAAAAAAACTTAAGTTTAAGTGTGGCCTTAGGCCTCGTTTGGGTTGGATTTTTTGGTGTTTTGTTTTTAAAAAACTTAGATGTTTTGGGTGTGTATAGAATAAGTTTATTTGAGGTGAATTTATGTCTATTTAGGATGATTTGTTCTGTTCTTTTTATCTTTTTAAATCAAAAGGTTTTTTTTGCTTACCCCAAACAAGCCGTTACTCTCTTTACATGGGAGATCATACCATTTTAACCCTGGTTAAACTCGTTAAATTCCTTGAATATGTTAAAGTAGGTTGCCTGATTGTGTTTATAAATGCTTAGTGACGTGGTATCCACTTAATGGCTAGCCGTTTAACAAATATCTTCGAATGTACCGTGTAAAACTTAAAACTCATTTCAAAATATCTAAAATAAAATGCGTCGGCAACACTTCCAAACAAAGGATTATTCCTCACAAGCGAATATTTGTAATGCCCCCAAATAAAGTTATGTTTGGAATTTCAAACCTACTGATTTCATTTAGGGTAAGTTTCACTAACATACTGTAAGATTACTGACAGATACAACAGTGGGCTGGTAAGAATGAAAGAAAATCGATTGTAGAATAAGATTTGTGGGGTGATGGAATGAAATAAAATCGATCGTAGAATAAGATAGTGACTGTTGATGGTTGAGGACGCTGTTCAGATGAGTCTGCAAGACAGCATCCTTGTGTTTTTAGTAAAATAATTTTTTAATTCTTCACTTTAATTGTATCATTCAATTCCTTATATTTTAGGCAAGTGTTAATGTTAATCTTCTATCCATATATTATTCAGATAAGTGATGAAAAGAAGCAATGTGAACTCATAATAAGAGGCCATGTGGCCTTGAATTGAACAAAATGTCGATGAAAAAATTATATTGACACTTGACATAAAGTGTGAGGCATTAATTAATACAATTAAAAGGGAATAGTACAAAGTATAATTTAAGTAAATGTGTAGGGTTGTGAAGTGGAATTTACTAAATTTTGGGGCGAAGATTGTGACTTCTAGTTGGATAATTTCCTGTAAAAAAATTAAATCTCTTTTATCTTTTAATCACAATTTTATACTTTTTTGATTTGTCATTCATAAAATCACTGCAATCCGAATTATTTTGAGAAATTCATTTAGATTAATTTAGATTTTAGCAATTTTTCATAAAACTTTTCTGATCCCCCTACCAAAGATGAACCAAAAAAAATAAAAATAAAAATAAAAAATAAAAAAATTATCATCAAAAAATATAAAAATAATCCAAATAAAAGTATAACCCAGCTCCTCTGAAGTTGGATTGTTTGTACTAAATTGTACAGTTCAAGTATTTTGGAGCCCGTTTTGATAATTTAAATCGTTCATATCATAGATTCCGTCATGAAAATCAATACTGTAAAAAAAATTTAATTGGATACAAATTGATACCCATTCAATACTGTTTATAACTTAATAAATGAATGTAAAATACATGATTATACCCATTTATCTTAATAAAAATTAAAATTGATCAATCATTGATTTATATCTGATAAATATAATTTCTTACATTATTATAATTATCAATAAATTATATAATATTAACGATTTGAATATTCAAAATTGGTTCAAAACAAAACTCAAAATACTTGAACTATAGATTCCAAAATTGGACTTAAGAGAAGCGTGTTCTATAAAAGTACTCCTAAAATTTATCCCATCCGAGCGTAGCCTAATTACGGCTAATTTCCTTGACACACGCTTTTTTTTAACTTTATTCTCAAAATGGGGTCTCTTTTAACTTAATTTCTGAACCCGAGTAAAACGCTATTTCAAATAGCGTTTTTATAAAAGCGTTTTTTCAAAACGCGCTTTCATTTAGTATACCGTACATACGAAGACGTAAAAACGCTATTTGAAAAAGCGTTTTTATAAAACGCTTTTTCAAAACGCGCTTTTATTTAGTATAATATCGTAGGGACGAATACAACATAAAAACGCTATTTGAAAAAGCATTTTTATAAAGCGCTTTTTCAAATAGCGTTTTTATGTGGTCTATGTCTTAATAAATATTATAAAAGACAATTGTCTCAGCAAGAGTTACTTAGGCCAAGTGGTTAAGGCACAGTGCTTGGGACCTTTCACACGGGAGTTCGAATCTCTCAGGTTGCGTTTTTGAATTTATTTTTAGTTTGCTGATATTGTAATATAGTCCCCAGGGTTTTACCTACTAACAAAACAAACCCCTTAGATTTTTACTTTTTCAATTAAACATAAATCATTTGTTAGCAATACGATATAAATTTTTTTTTTGAATATAAGTCCGGATATTATTATATAATTTATATCAGGGTTTTACCTACTAACAAAACAAACCCCTTATATTATTATATAATTTATATCATTTATAATTTTTTTTGGCTCTACCCTAAATACCAGATATTATTTTTTGGTTGAACCGGATATTATTTTTTGGCTCTACCCTAAATAATATCTGGTTCAACCAAAAAATAATATCTGGTATTTAGGGTAGAGCCAAAAAATAATATCCGGATAAATTATTATATTTAGGGTAGAGCCAAAAAAAATTACAAATGATATAAATTATATAATAATATCTGGACTTATATTCAAAAAAAATTGTATATCGTATTGCTAACAAATGATTTATGTTTAATTGAAAAAGTAGAAATTTAAGGGGTTTGTATTGTTAGTAGGTAAAACTCTGGGGACTATATTACAATATCAACAAACTAAAAATAAATTCAAAAACACAGCCTGAGTCCTGAGAGATTCGAACTCTCGTGGAAAAGATCCCAAGCACTGTGCCTTAACCACTTGGCCTAAGGAACTCTTGCTAAGACAATTGTCTTTTATAATATTTATTAAGACATAGACCAACGCTATTTCAAATAGCGTTTTTATGTTGTATTCGTCCCTACGGTATTATACTAAATAAAAGCGCGTTTTGAAAAAGCGTTTTATAAAAACGCTTTTTCAAATAGCGTTTTTACGTCTTCGTACATACGGTATTATACTAAATGAAAGCGCGTTTTGAAAAAGCGCTTTTATAAAAACGCTATTTGAAATAGCGTTTTACTCAGGTTCAGAAATTAAGTTAAAAGAGACCCCATTTTAAGAATAAAGTTAAAAAAAAGCGTGTGTTAGGGAAATTAGCCGCCTAATTACCCTTCAAGTATAAGTACATTTTGTAGTGATGCTAGTGGGTCCAAGCAGCAAGAATTTCCTGTGGTATCCTCCAACTTTTACATATTCCTATAAGAGCACTATGATTACAAAGGCTCGACCCAATCTGGTCACTGACTGTGAGTGGGAAAAAAAAAAAGAAGAAGATCCCCCACTCGTGATTCTGCACTAACACTTCCAACACTTTTGGCTATAAAAGCTCGATATGTTGTGTAGTTTTGTACGGCTTGGATATTCTCATGGATCCCTCTTTTTTCACTTCAATTATTAGAGTGCATCCATACTTGGATTGTTTTTTTGTTTTTTGTTTTTGTCATTGCTTTATTGTTAAATTATTTTAATTAACTTAATAAGAAATTTAACCTTACCCGTCAAAACATTAGGTAGGACTGTTTTAATTACAAAGAATTTCCGCACAACGTGTTTAACAAAATGATGTCGCGTTTTGTGGTCCCCTTCATTTCAAATCAAATTAAACATCGAATATTATGACTTACAATGTAATTTAAAAATGCGGATGTCGTATACATTACTACATGCAGGGCATTCGATCCCCCTCCATTTGAGGGGGGTGGTTGGTTATGATTTTTTAGTTCAGATGAAACATAAAACATGTTTAGAAATGTGGGAAAAATGCATGAAAACATGTAAGTGGGACTTACTTTTGCAAACCATTATAAAAAGGCAAAAAAAGCCAGAAGCGCTTTAAAGTGGGTGGCGCATACATCAAATTCTTTCCAACAAGTTTAAATGTCAATTTGCTCCACAACCTAAACAGGAGGGGGCTTGAGATCGAGGCACTGAGAAAGAGAAAGAGAAAGAGAAAGAGAAAGTGTGCTCGTTGAATTACTTCAGTGTGATTCGCTCACTTTTGCATCACAGTATATAATATACGTTAATCACATGGCCCATATCAGACAATCTCATTCCAAGTTGGAGTATATATATATATATATATATATATATATATATATATATATATAAAGCCCAAGATTCAGAAGAAGAAGAGTAAGAGAATTCAGAAAAATCAATAAAATCAAAAGCCTCCACAAGTAAGGATCCATATGCGTCATAGTTTCAAGATGCTCAGGATTCCTTTGCATAAGTTAACCGAATTATTTTAACATGGTCAGTCAATACTTCCAAATTAATGGTTGAAAAGTTGTTGTTAAAAATAATTCAACCAAAAAAGTTATGGATGAACAGTAACAGTGAACAGTAAAAGTTACTATATATATTAATTTTACAATCATGCTAATTACTGTCTAATAAGCAATAGATCCCATTCAATTTTGCTTCATTCTATAGGGTCTTAAAACACTATTATATGTGTCATTTTCTATTAATTCGTTCAGATGCTTGTATAGGCGCGGGATGGAGGGAGGGGGGGTTAATTGGTGTCTTTTTAGGCACTGCTAGATCTAGGGACATGAGACATCCTAGTACCATCAGAGTTTCAAATGTTCAATAATTAAATCCAGCTGGATTTCATCGTTTGGAATCATACTACAACACTGTACTATACTATACTCTAGTAGAATTGGAGTTATTTATAGGATTGATAAGACAATGGTGGATATGGATAGCTAGAAAGAGAATTGAAATGAAAACACTCATGTTTTTGTCTTGTATTTATTTGACAACGTCTAGTTTTTCTTGGATATCATAAGTTAATGACTCGCCCATTGGATGTGAATATGCCAAGTTTAGCTAGGATTTCCAAGATCATGAACTGGAAATAGTAACCGCTGGTGAATTATGAAACATAAAATTAATCACAGGGAAATCGACAAAATTTAAGAAATGAAATGTAAAATTAATTACCTAATCAAACATATAGAACTAACCGTTACGTACGGGTAGTGGCAATATTTAAATCATGGATCGAAATGGTATTTTGTCGGAGACAGGGATCATTGGACCGAAAGAAGCAAAGCCACCGGGGTCATCACGTTTGGTCTGTTTGGGTAGAATAATATAAACTTTAGGAAAGTAACTCCTAATACAAACACGTGTTAGGATGGATAGATTTATTGTATGGATTGGTTTGCATGCAAACTATATATTGGCTATACATAACGTTCTGGGATGAATTTATACTATATAGTGTTGTGATGAAAATCTAGGAGAGTAACCAACAGTCAGAATTGCTCCTCGGCCTCAGCGCTAGACCTCGGTTAAAGCTAGGCGACTTGCACAACAATGAGCAAAAGTAATCGGCCAGGGTGAGGCTGCTCAAAATCCCTCCGGCGTATGAATCAGACCAAGGCGATCAGGAGAATATTATAGGCAATGTGGGCGAGCTCAATAGTAAATGTGTATGTGGTGCCCGTGTTGAGCGTACCTTTTTGTTGTGGGGGAGCAGCCTTTATATAGACGGAGTACTGAGCCGTGTCAGTGAATCATGGCGAGTTCTTCGGAAGGATAAGCATGTGAGGATATCCCAATAAAACCTGGAGACTAATATGAGGGTGCCATCTCGTGAGCAGTCCGTATTCTCAGGTGGTGTGATGGAGCTGGAGTCTATCGGGACAGTTCCCTTGTAGAGGTGGAACTCTTCATGGAGGAAGACTCCAATTGGGAAGATGAGTAATGGAGGAGGAGTATTGTGACAGCAGACTTCTAGTGGAGACGGGAGTTGTTTTGGAGAATCAAGTCTGCGGAGAGACGTCTCTGCATTGGGCGAGTTGAATCACCTCGCCCGATGGCGATCTGAAATAACCATTCTAAAAAGTGGTCAACCATAATAATACAAGGCGACCAGGAAGGTGTACGGAACACCAGGGCGACGTGCCTTACTCGAAATACGTTAGATTCAGGACTTGTCCGAATTATCCAACATCATATAGTATACAAATGTAGTGTCACGTGACACCTTCTTAATTTTTTTTTTAAATTTTTTTTTTTTTTAAATTCACGTGGCAATCATCTCATCTCTTTTTTCAAATCTCTATACTACCGGATCTCTCCTTTTTCTCTCCTAAAATAGAGCTTAAAAAAAGGAAGATATATTCTATATACTAAGCAATTTTAGTTTCCTAAAAAAAATAAGAACTTTTTTTTATTGTTTCTCTCTCTTACGTGGAATTTTCTCAATATATATTTTTTAAAATTTATTTTTATAGCTATTTTACTAAAATAAATTGTCAACTAAAGTTTTTTTAAAGATGCTTCTCTAGAGAAAGTAACGTTGAATAAAAAAGAAAAAAAGAAAACCCTATATGTTTCACGTCCTTACTCAAATAGTTACTCCAAATATTCATAAGCTCCAAAAAGGAAAAAAAATAAAAAGATACGAATAAAATAAAATTATAGACAAATTTTATAAACTTTAATTAAACATTGCCAAATGTAACATGTATTTAAGTTAAAAAATAAATTATAATCACTTATCCGTGCATGTGTTATATACACTCGCA
>BRYE01000009.1:18523949-18526449 GCA_030159115.1 Actinidia arguta var. hypoleuca | reverse complement strand
ATAATATTACAATTCTCAAAAATACATGTTAATATGTTTATCAAAATAAACTACATAACCGGCATCCACATGCCTCATGATTCAAGATAACTCTCGGTACCTAAAATTCATTTTAGTAAAGGTGAGTTACCTTGAAAAGATTTAACAATGGACTTGATGTCTCAAGTCAAAACCATGATACATAACTATACAATAAAAACATAATGCGATAAGATATACTTTCATTCATATCAAAATATAAATTTTTTATTTCAATCCATGATTTTACAATCATCCATGTTTATCACATTCCCGACTTTTTACAAAAAATACTTTTCATTTTGCATTTTATTATTTCTCAAATTTTTTATTTCCTCAAAAGGCAAAAACTCTTATCATTTAGAATAATAAACCTAGGATCATATACCTAACCAACATCATTATGCACCAAGCACATGAGACAACATCTGACTCACTCCTCGAGCTTTCATCATAGACCTTAACATCTCTATCGTTTGTCAACTTTTCGAACTTTCACTATAGGCCTTGACATGCCTTCCATGTATACCGTTGTCATCTAGGACTTTCAAATTTTGCCAACTTTTCGGACTTTGACCATAGATCTTGACATGTCTTTCGTGTGTACTTTTGCCATATAGGACTTTCAAGTTTTGCCTACTTTTCGGACTTTCACCATAGGCCTTGACATGTCTTTCCGTGTGTACCTTTGTCATTTAGGACTTTCAAGTTTTGTCAACTTTTTGAACTTTCATCGTAGGTCTTGACATGCCTTTCGTGTGTACATTTGTCATATAGGACTTTCAATTTTTGCCAGTTTCTAGACTTTCAACGAAGGGGTGACATTCTCTACCATTACACAATTGTCGTATAGGACTTTAACTTCAGCTTAATCTAAACCATCTTATTCCGAGTACCTAACGTACCTATTGGTATATCCTAGCGTGTCATTCCCAAATCATTTTTAAAATTTTACACACATATAAACTTTGCATTTCACTAAAAATTTTAATACAAAAAACATACCATGCAATTATTAAACCGTCCATAGTAAACCATTATTGAACAATTGAAATGTATTTACTATAACTCATACTTATAATCATAAACAATTGTATTTACTTTTTTAAAAAAATCACAAACTGTTTCTACAGGTCACTACCGATAGAATTTTGGACACTACCGGTAGACAGGACAATCCAAAAAAAAAATAAAAAAAATCACTACCGATAAAGGACCATCCAGTGGCAAAATACGAAAAATAACTACCGATAATGAAAAAGTACTATCAGTAGACATCTCAGAAAACATACAATTTTCAGATCTCAAAATTTCAAATTTTTCAAACAAAATAAAATCTTCTATTTAGGATTTAACACCTAAAATAATGCCTTAATAGACTTTGTATAAGTCATTAACCGCAATCCAAAACCAAAACTCACAAGGAAAACCCCCTTTTATCTCAAATTCAAGCAAGAAAGTTCCAAAAGTTTGATGAAGATGAAATAAACCTTAACCCTCTAACTTGGTCTAATCTCCAACCTTCTTGGCTCAAATTGAAGTCCTCATTGAGTAGATAATCTTGCTCCAAGAAGCACCACTCAAATCTTAGCTTTAAATGCAAACCCTATATATATATATATATATATATATATATATATATATATATATATATATATATATATATATATATAGAGAGAGAGAGAGAGAGAGAGAGAGAGAGAAGAGAAAAGAAGAGAAATAAATGTGATTTGGTTAATAAATGAGAGAGAGATGTACATGTAAATGCCATTTGGCTTTAAGGCCTTATTTGACCCCCACAAATAACTTAAAAGTCCAATTAATTTAATTTGGGTCCAATTTATACTAAAATTATTAATGACATACACATATATATACGTGACATTATGACATCATATATATGTTCTAATTATTCATATTTATAAAAGAAATTTTTAAAACCTTACATGTATTGGAGCATTTTCCAAAGATACTACAGGGAGAGAGACTAGTAATTAGGAGAAACACCATGTTCATTAATTTCTAATCTCGTTACTTAAGAGTATTTTTTGGTACACTCTATAAATTACAAAATAAATTACTCTATACTCACATAAGACATAAACTTTATACTATCACTTGAGTATGGTATCCAATGATAAACAGTTTTACGTTCTTAATTAGTTTTTAACTCATTATAAACAAGATTTTGAACTTCATATCCTCTCCTAATGGAACCCCACAGAACCTACCAAATTATGCTAGGTGTCCGATGATTATAATATTTTTAATAGCATAAATTATCTCTATTATAAAACACAATTTATTTTGAATCTCAAACCTATCTTTTACTATCTACGGTTGAAATTCATTTGAGTGAATCCAACGGCTAAAAGTTCACCTGAAATTATTTTTCCCTCTAAAACTATCACTTCCTTATTCTCCAAAGTGTGGAACTCACATAAATTTTGATTCAAAAGATAAAACATCTTTAAAATTAGAC
>BRYE01000009.1:18498949-18501449 GCA_030159115.1 Actinidia arguta var. hypoleuca | reverse complement strand
CTTCTTTCGAGAATTAGGATACGAATTGCCATCCCTATCATACAATTCTCTAGAGAATTAAAATATAACCCAAGTCATTATTATGCATAATCGAAATTAATTATTCTAGTGGCAGCAGTCATTTTCGCAATTTTCTCATTGTTTCTTTAGAGCGATGAAGTTAAAAGAAAATAGATCACTGGAAAGAGTTGTTTTAAAATGGATATTATAATTGAAAAGGCATAACCGCGTTGTTGCCATTCTTTTCCACAATGCAATCGCAAGAATCAAACACTGTTTTTTTCTTGGCATTCATGGATCGTGGACTTGGGAAGTCTTCGCAAGTCTCTATCCTTAAGAAATGCATTGATTTCCAGCTTTACCCTTACATTTCTACTTTATTACTTGTTGCAATACCCTGTTTATTCTATAGGATCCAGGAGTCTTGTTTGACATGGTATTATAGCTGCCAAAGTAAGAAGCAGAAGCATGAAATAATAGGGGAAGCAGAAGCAAGAAACACGGCAAAAAAATTACATAATAAACCCAGTTTTTTTAAAAAAATATGTATGTGTCATCATCTAAATTCGATTAGTTGCCTTTCTTTAACGGGTAGCGACCTAATTTGGGTTAGCTTTTTTTTAGTTAATTTAGCCGCTTTGATTTTCTAATGTTTTCGGTTTTAATGAACTTTTTACACCATTTCATAAAAGATTTATACTTTTGTCAATTTTTTTTTGATAAGAGAAATTTGAAAATGTAGAAATTCTGTTTAGATTTGAGAAAAAGATCAACTAAAAATTAAAAAAAGAATAGCTTAATCTGTCCAATAAAAATAATTTTCTTTCTACCTTTAGTAATTTTTATACTTTTAGATTCGTCTCATTAAATTAAATATCCAAAGCATTTCTCTAACATTTTCAAAAAAGCACCGATATCAGTAACGCATTTTCTTTATTTTATTAAATTTTCTTTTAAATATGACTAGACAACAAAAAGAGTCGCTCACGGGTAGCATTCTTTGCAGTTTCGAAGAACTTTTCTTCTTGTTGGGATGAATTAACACCACACTTTCCTTTTTGATGTTTCTGCCTGCAAGAGAACTTTGTCATGAGATGGTTTGAAAAATTCAAGGGTAAACTAAGCTAATGGTTCCTAAAATATTCACATTGTGTTGTTTTGGTACTTCGTGTATTTATTTTCTTAATTTTGTTTGTGGTCATTTTTTAATTATAAATATTTATGTTTATGTTTTTTTATTATAAAAATAGTTTTTAAATTTCTTAGTCTTTGATATCGATTGTCTATCAGATTATATAAAGTTCTTTCATAGCTAGCAAATTATGAAAAATATCACATTTATAATTAGTCAAGTCGAATCCATTATCGATATCAAAAGAAAAATATATTTATAATTAGTAAAGAACCACATAAAACTCTATTGTAACCATTAGGAACGAAATTAAAAAAAAAAAACAATACATAAGGGACCCATGTGACACAAGATAGATCTTTTGCGAACAACTGATATATTTTACCCAAAAATCTAGCACACATAGTTAGGTAAAGATTCAACCCTTTTGGAGTTGTTTGGAGTAAGAATTTGGTGAAAGAAAAAAAATGAAAGAGTCATCTAACCGTCAGAAAAAGTTTGAATCCTTTAATTTCTTCATTTCTTTATCCAAATTCTTGACTTAAATATAACTTTTTATGTCAAGAAGTTATATGCGACCAAGTCTAAATGTTGTTATCTCGTCTAATAAGATCATTCTTTTTTCTATTTTGTTTTTCAGCTAAGTGGGATTCCAAGACCAGGAAAACAACACAAGGAGTCACCATTCCTTGCCTTTGAAATAGACACATCGATCAAATGAAATCTGACTTTATAATGAAGTTAGTGAATTTGGGACGTAAGTGATGAGATTCCAAAAACTTCGAGAATAATTTGGAGTTTGAATGAGTCCTACTCACATAAATTTCAACCTCAAGAAAGACTTGAATTTGGTATGGAAATATGATGTATGTTCGGAGACTGTGGAGGTACACGAATTTTATATATTATTTATTATTAATAATTGTTCGTGTTCACGGTCATTACGTTAATAAAAAAAATCATCTCTTAGGCGTATACAAATTTTTTTTTACGGTCATTACTCGTTAGAATTTTACAATATAAAAAACAAATAAGATATAAAATTCAGATAAGAGATAAATTGCATGCATATACGAAGAAATCATGTTACAAAATGAAGAACAAATTAAAAAATATAATAATTTTAAAAAAATATTGTTAGTTTAGGAGAAATAATAGAGAAAGAAAATAGTGTTTTATTTTATTTTTTTGTGGATCCCACTAAAAAAATGATCCAATGAGTAAAAAATATGCTCAACTTTAAAGAATTTTTTGATCAAATGGATAAAATATATATAGGTCATACACTTTTGAGAAGGAGGAGGTGATATTTTTTTAGAGAAAAAAAATAACTTCAGGTGAAATCTTAGTCATTGGATTAACTTAAAT
>BRYE01000009.1:18493949-18496449 GCA_030159115.1 Actinidia arguta var. hypoleuca | reverse complement strand
TCGCAAGACCCGAGAACCAAAACAACCTGATCTCATTATGTCGGTTCTACCACGCACATGGTTCGGCTCTGAGTCTGAAAATTAAAATCCCGTCTTGTTCAGTTCTGGTCTCGGGGGTGTAATTTTTTTTACCCAGAATTGACCCGCACCGACTCAACCTAAAACCGAACATGGAATCGAAGCTAGATCAGATCGTATAATATTTATCGTGTACTCACCATACACTATTATTACCCATGCTATATAGGACAATTAGGGGGGGCGTATTTTTAGTGTTTTTCAAATTTTAAAATGAATTGGTCAACCAAAACCCGAAAAAATTCGGTTTGATTCGGTTCAGTTCCTTCGAACGGTCGGGTCAGATTTGAGTTCAAAAATGGAGAACTTTTCTAGACCAAGTCGGTTCTGGGTCTATGATAGAACTAACCCGAACCGCCCCATGACCCCCGCTAAATTCAACGACTGAGATTTCACCAAATATTATTTTTTTATCCAAAAAATATCACTTCTTATTTCTCGAAGGTATGGAGCCTATGTATATTTTTATCCAATAAATCAAAAATCTCTAAAACTGGACATATATTTTATTCATCAATTTTTTTATTGGGACCGATATCAAAAAAAATTAAAAAAATTATTTTTTGTTTCCTTATTTTACCCATGGGCACAGATAGTTACTAGTAATATATATAGTATGAATGTCATTTTTATGTTTTATTGTAAAATTGTGATAGGTCATTTTTGTATCATAGGAATTATATATAAAAAAATACAAATTTCTTAAAAATGAAGTTTATTAAATCGCATTATTAGAGACTTCGTTATAAATATCGGTATTTTAAAAAATTATGTTGATTGTGCACAATTCAATATTCGTTCAGTATTATTTTATAAATTAATTTGATACAAACGATTATATACACGTATCTTGATATAAATTAATATTGATTAATTATTAATTTATATCCGATCAATATAAATTTTTATAATATAAAAATTCTCGATGAGATTTACTATATAAACTATTCAAATGAAATTTAACAAAGCCCTAAATACATAAACTCTACCGGTGTAGTTTATTTTTGAACTGCAGATAAGCTCGGTTTTATCATATACCAAACTTCCATTTTTATATTTATTTTTATAAAGCATACTTCCAGACAACTATAAGTTAAAGTACTTATTAGCTGACGAATGTGAAGTACCAATGCACTTAGTTGTACTTTGATTAAGGATTAGGGGAATTTATGTAAAGAAAGCAAAAGGTAAAAAAAAAATAAAAAATATATATATATATATATAGAGAGAGAGAGAGGGTGTAATGACTAGCATTGTTTGTGGGCAGGGTCAGACAGAAAAAGCTGCTTTTGTGGTCCGTTAAGTCATGGCTGGTCATTTTCTGTAAGTTCAGGCAATCATCATTTGGTGCTCTCTCTCTCTCTCTCTCTCTCTCTCTCACACACACACACACACACACACACACACACATTCCCACAGCCACAGTACCTCTCAGGAATGGCACCATGACCAAACAAACCGCCTTTACGCTGCAGTTCAAAAATCCCTATCCCTATCCCTATCCCTATCCCTGTCCCTGTCCCTGTCCCTGCCGATTAGCAATACAATCCTCGCCTTCCTGATCACTAATCAGGCCACCCAAATACTAACAAATCTAGTTACTTCGAATTTGCTTGTTTCAACTTTATTTTATGGAGTGAAACTCAAAAATAATATTTCAAAAAAAAAATAAAAATCCTAATCTTGTGTTTGGGTGATTCCCCATGGGAGAGTTGGAGCATCTCCAACAATATTGTAGATTTGGCAATTAAATAATATATATGTGTGTGTGATGAATCTACTAATTTTGTCATAATAAGCGCGCAATGGATACTAGATATATGTAAAAGATATTTTTAAAAAAATCAAGAAATTAAAAAAAAATTGCACTATAAAAAAAGTAATAAATATAAGAGTTCTTTACAATTCTATCGTAAATTCGAACACCTGAATGTCGAACTTGTTATTGAATCTTTGTGAACCACTAATGTGCAACTCTTCTCGCACCTCAATCTCTTTAATCAACTCAAAGTCCATCGAATCTTCAAATGTGCCTTTGAATATCTTCGAACGACTTTATTCTTCAAGTTTGATTGGTTTGCAAGCCGTCAAGAATTCATAAACGCTATCGAATCAATAGATAATGTAATATGTTATTGAATAGAGAACCACTAGCTTATAGTTCTTAAAAAAAATGCCTAGGTTATAAAGTCTCACATTTAATTATATCAAAATACTAAAACGCGAAGGCTTCGTATCTAGTTGGCTCCCCAATCCGCTCATTGTGCACAAGCAAAGTTTGATTAGAAGCCGGCAGTTGCAGGACGGGCCGAAAACTTGTCTCAAAATTACATTTTTTATTACTGTAATTTCAAAAATCTTCATATCTTTCAATTACTGTAGATATAACCTCAAAACTTTTTAAAATAACAATTATGAGTGT
>BRYE01000009.1:18371449-18376449 GCA_030159115.1 Actinidia arguta var. hypoleuca | reverse complement strand
TTCTTTGGCGTTTTACAAAAGAATACCGTATGCTCTCCCCTTAAAACAGCATGAGCCAATTTTGGAAGGCCTAACCTTATTGGGTCGGTCTCCTACAGTTCAGTTCAAAGTTTTTTCTTTTTTCTTGAGCCTCCTTTATGGAGTTGCCCATAATTCTGAGGAATTAACAATTCTGGGTATCTTTGTTGGTGTGTTTTATTCGGTGAGCAACCATATACAAACATGTAAATTTCGGTACAGAATGGCAGCAAAACGAATCTTTTACTTTCAAACATCAGGGATGACATTTAGCAAAATGCCACACCATCCTTGTGGAGTTTTATGCATATACCTTTTCTGTATGAAAAGTATTTTTTCTTACTTGATTCGGTATTTCATAACGAGGATGCTTTGGTTTATCAGAATTCCATACTCAGGGGAGGGGTTAGTTTGAATCGCAAGTGTTTTACAAAAATATCATGGAAGAGAACTGATTTTGTCCATATACTTCCATGTTTTATTTCAGAACTGAATCTGGCTAATTGAACCAGGCGATTTTCCCCAAATCTGAATGATCCATGGGGAGGTGATTATTACGATCAATGAAGTTGTTTCCATGGGGAGGTGAGAAGGAATGTGTTTCCCAAAGCACCACAGCGAGTGGGTTCACCTAATCTGCCACTCCACCCAACATTCACTTCCCAATCTTTACACGCACAAATAATTGAACTAATGGGTGTGTCGGAGACCTTCAAGAGTAAAGATGTGAATGAACAAACCTTCATCAACTCTGAATTTTGAAACTTTTTATGTCTAGGGCTTGCGATTCAGATCGGAGAGGAATAGAGAGAGATAAGAAGAGTGAGTGGAGAAGATCGAGAGACGGAGTGAGGAGATGATGTGAAGGAGGGGAAAGAGAAGAAGACGAGTTAGGTTTTGGAAAAGGGTTTGTGACAATACTAAAACAATAATTTTTTAGGATGCATTGTATTAAGAATTTAGTGAATGAAAATGAAATGCTAATGAATTCAACGGTTTAGATTAAATGTTTTTCATTTTCTCTTCACAAATTTATACATATATCCTTGATTCGATTACAGCCTTGAGTTGTAGCGTCTCTATAGTTCCTCAATTCATTTGCCAAGGTCTCTAAAGTTCCTCAATTCATCTGCCAAGGTATTATAAAATATTCTAAGTGGCTAGCTAAATGGCTATGCAACTGGATCAATTTTTCCCCTTGACCATCTATTCTGGTTAAAAAACCAAAATACAACCCAGTTTTTGTTGGGTGAAGTCTGTTAGCTGGCATTAAGCTTTGATGGCGGCAATTAATATCTCTGAAGGTGGAATTAATCTAACATTCATGTCAAAATTTAGTATATATATATATAGAAAGAGGGTCTATTTTTGGCATGGCCTACCAGCTTGTTATATTGAATCTCCGAAACAAGAATATAAGCATTAAAGTGCAAAACACATTTTGATAACAACGCATGGATTAATTGATAGAGACTCAGCCAAAACATCAGATCGCAAATAAATTATGTACCAATTGCTTTAAAAATTGTTGGTGAATATTATCTTCCAACAATGACTTGAATTGCCTTTGTTCTTAAGCTAATGACGCATATAGTAAGGTAATGACCCAGACACTCAACCCAGGAGGCTGGGTAGGTCAGATGGTCTAAGCTCGAGACTTGATGCTATTACTTTCTCAGTTTGGTTAATTTATACGGGGGGACTTTGCTTAACTTTAATAGATTCTTCCACTTTTAAACAGTGTGAATAATTATCTGAATTAGTCGGTGGACCAGATACCAAGTTATAAAAAAATAAATGATCCAAGCACTCAATTGCTTGAGATCCATTTTATTTTTGTTTCCCCAATATGGGCAGTGGCGGAGCCAGGAAAATACTTTAGGGGGGGCAACTGTTGAATTTTTTTTTTTGGAGGGGGCTTATATAATTTTGAGGGGGGGCAAATTAAAATTTTTTCCTACAACTATAGGCAAAAAAAAAAAAAAATCCAAACTTGAGGGGAGACAACTGACCCCCTGGGCATGAGCTGCATCCGCACTTGAATATAGGTGTTGCTTAGGAGGCCACTGAGAGCATGTCCTGCAAAAGTTTCAAATATCAAATGTTATCAAGTTTGAAACACTAATTCATTTTAAATTATTCTTCTCATTTTTTAAATTTGAAGCGTGGGTAGAACATTTCAAGTTTCAAGCATCAAAATAATACGAATATTTTTTTATTTCGTCTTATCCATTTGCAAATTCATTATTTAGAAGAACAAAAAAGGAGTAGAAAAGGATAAAAAGAGGAATAAAATAAAAACTTGCTCTTCCAAATGAAATGTAAAATAACAAAATACCATTTTAATACTAGCTAGAAATGTTCTAATTATACCAACAATGTACCTCCTCTATTCTCATAACTTATCCCAAAAAAAGTGTACAGAGTAAACTCCTTTGTAGTACCGAGGGAAAATTATTAGGTACTCCATGCGTACTATGTGATATTACTTACGTGGTACTTCCAGTAAATAAATGATCGCAACACATAATTTGTAGGCCACCTCTTATCTCCTAACTACTGTACAAATGTGAGTCATCATGTTATATCTGCAAAACTTATTGTTACGTAATTGATTGAGAGTCTTACGTGTAAATGCCACTTGATATTCCGAGAGCGTTGAATAATTACTCAGTACGAAGAATATTGCTACTCCTTTTCAAGAGGAGGCTTGAAGAGAAATTTTTGTCCCTTATAGAACTGTTTGCCTAACGTTAAAATTCAATAATACGAAGTACGTTTCTTTATCTCTAGTCACGAAACCCACAAATTACATCTTGATTTGACTTGTGAATTAAATAGAAACAATATTGTCTAGCGTATCGTTAGGCCAAACATTGCTATAATATACTTTTATTTCATATTATTAGTTATATTTGAGAGTTTCAACTTTTTAAGAGAATATACAACTATTACAATAAAATTTAAATTTAGATGTATTAATTTCAATATTGTCCTCTTTATTTCTCATTTTTAAATATATTTTTAATTATTTATTAAAAATAAAATTTAAATTCTAATGCAATCATTGCATTTCTCTTTAAAAAGTTAAAATTTCCTAATAGAACTAACAATGTGAGACGGATGGCGTAATTTGATATTGTTGAGTATTGATGGCTAAATATTAGAGTACATAGCAATAGGTAGTTGTTTCCCTTAAAAAGAAAAACGAACAATTGACAAATTGTGTGTCGGAGATACGCGGGAGTGCCAGGATTGAGGTCGGTTCGAGTTGATGAACTAACTTTTAATCTAAAGAATTGTTTGTGGCGAGAGAATTCACCACTGGTTATTTTTTGCTTCGGTGCAAGAATTTAGCAATTTTCTTAGATAATATAAAAAATGAGACAAAGTGCGGAGCTTAAAAATAAAGGGCATTGTTGCAATTGAAATTGATAAAGTTAATCATTGCAAGGAAAGAATAGTATAAGGGGATAAAATATCAAGTATCAGTTTTGGACGAGCTAAGGCAGACACCGCCGTCGGACTATCACTCTATAACAAGTTTGACGGGGTCTTTGACCCAGCGCTTGGTCGAGACTCAACGGTCAACGGCGAGCCCAAGGCACATTAGGGGACAAAAGGTGACTTACACAACGAGATTTCCTCTGACAGCCCCATGCTTGGATCGAGATACCGACGACATGACTGGCTAACTACTAGCCATGCCTTAAGAGTATGGTTATGTCAGCCATATACTCACTAACACAACAGTCAGTGTGTCCCAGCACGCACCGAGCTGCAATCTGTCCAATAACATGACAGTTAAAATGTCCAGGCACACGCCGAACTGTGCTATATAAGGCTATATCTTATTCTTTCCAAGTATGCAATTTCTTCTGCTCTAAGCCTTAAAAACTCTTTTTCTCTCTCTACGTACACTCGTTTTATCCGGTTATCTAACTTGACAGTTGAAGAGTCATCGCAGGACAACTCCGATGGCATGTTCTCACTGTTCCTATGTTGCAGTTCGGATGAGCAACCAACAGTCACCGAAAACCACTGTCAACCGCTGATACATCATCGCAGTTGTCTATATTTAATTTTATCTCCTTCATTTCTAGTATTCACACCCCACAAATAGTTACAACTACAAACTAGAATTGAAAGTTTCATAAAGAAAAGATAATTACTAAAAATGAAAATTAATCAAAATTAATAGAGAAATTAAACTGCTAGAGATTGAGTGGTCGGGACTTCTTCTTCTTCTTCTTCTTCTTCTTCTTGGTTTTGTACACACCATGGCAGTTGAAGCAAGCTGCTGGAACCAATCCCATTCCCTCATACGAACTTTTCCTTTTGCATCAAGCCATGTGTCTCCTGTTCAAGACCCATTAAACCACTTGATAATCAAGAAGTTATCCCACGCTGTTAACTACAAGGTAATCCTCATTTGTTACTCCCATGTTCTTAGTGCACTTGTCCAATTTGTTGCCAAATGTACTCTTTTGGCCTCATTCTTCTCATGCAATAACTTGATCAAATAATAAGTACAAAATAAAGAGAGAAAAGTATTTGTAAGGGAACAAAACGTACAATGGTAGAATCTGGCCACGCTAGGGTGGAGACCTCCGTCAAGTTTCCGCTGAAGAGCTAGCTCGGAGGTTCTATGCGACGGAGCTCGACGAACCTCCGAGCTCGGTGCAAATGCTACCATAGACGGTTACCGTCCGAGCTAAAGATATCGCTACCGCTGAGCTGTCGTTACTTGGCAGGCTCGGAGTATTAACCGCTCTGAAACTTGGACGAAGGACAATGACATGAAAAATTACCAAGAGTTGTTAGGGGATAGAAGGTGTCTTACACGTCAAAGTCTCTTCTGACGGCCCCCATATCTGGGTAAAGACGTTGGCCAAATGATGAAGGGCTACCGGCCAAGCCGTAGGGGCATAGCCGGGTCAGCCGCCTACTCACTGACACAGCGGACGACGTGCATGTGTGCA
>BRYE01000009.1:18333949-18338949 GCA_030159115.1 Actinidia arguta var. hypoleuca | reverse complement strand
CAATCAGAAAAACTGCGTAAAATGTAAAAGAGAATCAAGAACCTCTAAGATTTTGTTTCTGTATAATAATAAAATCTTAAAATGAATACTCAAAACAATATGAAATTAGTCAATCTCTCCTCTCTAAATATTTCTGATTTTCTGATGATCAAAACATTCTAAGGAGTGGTTTATTTATAAGCTACTATGCACCCCTTCCATCACAACCTTTCCTGTAGAGTTGTGACTGTTGGATCAATCCGAATGGTCACAACCTTTCAGATTAAACTATATCTGTTGGATCACGCTGTTACGATTAACGGTTGAGATCGCAACCTTTCGAATCATCGCATCCTTTGGTCCACGCGAGTGCCACGTCATTACCAAGTGTGCCACACAACCCACTACCACGCACGCGTGTTGGTGCGCACTACACCGTGAAACATTCTCGGCAACAAGACCCCACCATCTGTATCTGTACATACAGAGAGCGAGTGAGAGAATACTAGAGAGAGAAACTAGAGGGAGGAAGAAGGGAGATGAATCACTGAAAAAGCCTTCCCCAAACACAACCGCTTCGTCGTCTTTCTTTCTTCTTTTCCATATATGGTAACTACCATTGAAAGACTTCACAGAGACATCTGTTAAAACAATAGCCAACAATTCATGAGTCATAGCGGGGGGAAATCATGAGGAGCGAGGGGAGCAGCTAAGGGTTTAACAATAGGAACTCGATCATCCAACGTTTTTTTGGCTGGTTGGTTCACTGGTTTTTCAAAAAAACGACCGCTTCATCCGGTTCACGGTTCTAGTGCATTTCCTTTTCATTTGCCCTTAACCAAAACTATAGATGTACACTCATCAAGGACAAAAGGTTCCTTAACCAACACATGGTCGAGTATTACGTTACATCTGCTACCCATGCTATCATTGGGGCAAAGGAGGAAAAGGAGACAATTTCTAAAGCCCCAATGGTTAATGCTAATACCGCAACTACTCATGTGATTAAAGCTAACATTTGAAGAGCGAGCTTGATGATGAAGTATACAAGGCTGGCATAGCGGCCATGACAGTGATAAACAAATATAACCCAAGTGGAAGATACATAATCTCGGAGCTGTGGAACTACTGTGAATGAAGGCAACCAACATTGTGAAAAAGAGTTGCCATCATAATGAGAACGTATAAACGCACAAACGGTATTGCTGATAGTTCAATGCACACTTTCTTTAGTTCTGTGGTTAAATACTAGAACCTTTCTTAGCTGTTTTGCTTTGCCATGTTTTTAATATACACTTGTGTGCTTCTGCCTTTCATCATCCTTAATATGATTGGAGTAAAGCTTGATTATATGCATCTTATTACCACTGCTTAGATTTCAGAACTGGTATGAATTTGACAGTGCTTGTTAGGGAAACAATAGATGAGGAGGATGAAAATTTGAAACATCTGAAGAACAAAATTGGTGATGAAGTTTACAGGACTGTGACAGCAGCCCAAGCAGAAGAGACGATCGTGCAGCTGTGAAACTACTGCAAAGGAAAGCAACCAACATTGCCATTATAATGAGAATGTATAAATGCACAAACGAAATTGTTTGACGGTTCGAATGTATGATGTGCTTATGTAGTGCCTCTATCTATAACCCTGCAATCCACTTTCTTTAGTTCTGTAGTTAAATACTGCTAATCCATTGTTGCTTGTTTTGCTTTTTCATGTTTGTGTGCTTCTTCCCCTCATCATCCTGAATTTTATTGGAGTAAAACTTGACTATATCTGTAATTCCCTCATAAAATCTTAATTTTTGTCGATCAATATCTAACTTGCTTTGCTTTTTTTTTTTTGTTTCCTGCTAGCTAGCTTGCTTGCATTGGCTTTAAGTGTTATATATTTAGCTCTCAAACCAAGTTTTTGAAGATTAGCATGGCCCCTCCCCTACACACGGATGACACGCACAAACCAAGTTTAGTTTTTGAAAAGAAAAGGGAATAAAATTACCCTTATTAGTGAAGAGGAATTTTAATCGTCAAACACAATAGCAATTTTCAGGTGAGTGAGTGTAGATATTATTTGGGACAATTTTATTTTCATAGAAAAAAAGTTCACAAATAGACTACATGATATATATAATTTTATGGGATAAATACATATTAACCCCTTGGGTATGGCCATAATCCCCTTGTCATTTAAAAGTGGACACATAATAACCCAATGTGTCCCCCTTGGGCTTGGGTTATGGACTAAAGTACAAAATGAATGGAATTTGTTAAATTTGACGGAATGTATATGACACTCGCTAGTTAAATCAATTGGGAGAGTTTTTGCCAAAATTGGTCTTTTATAAAGACAGTTTTATCCCCAATAGTATTTTCCCCTTTTTTCTTCCTATTTTTCTCCTCTGCTTTCTTCCTCATCCGCACACTGTACATTGCCGTAGCCACTGTCTTTTGTTCCTCAGAGGTCGCTAGTCTCCAAAGGTCCAAACCCCGGCCATTTCACCCAATCCATCATTTCTCCTAATTAGATATGAGGGCTTTAATTTAATAGTGTTTTCTTTTTTTATTTTTTGTTACTCAGATATATGTGATTTGGTATTATAAGTCTTGATTCACTTGATTATAATAATCGTGGCTCAAACCATGGATATGTTAATGGCAGTGGGGTTTGCATTTTGCAAAGATCAGATTGGCCGGTCACTTTCAGTGATGAATCTTAGTTGGAAGTGGACTATAACAATGTGCCTTTATTGAAAGTGGGTTCCATTTAGTTATACATATTGTTTGTGTGAGCTTCAGTGGTGGTTTCACGGGGGATTTGCAATGGTTTGTAGAGTACCGTCCATTTTGGTTGGGGTTATGGTGGGTGGGAGAGATGATAGGAAGGAGGTGATGGTTGTTGCTCTGAATGGAGTGAAAAGGTGGCGGCAAATGGATCATGGTGGCTGTGGAGTGGGTCGAAGGAGGTGTTGGGTCACAGTGGGGTGTGGGGGTGTTGGTCCTACCATCTTTGGAGACTGGTTCAGTATGAGGAAGAGAGAGAGAGAGAGAGAGAGAGAGAGAGAGGAGGAGATAGGTTGCATGTAATATGTTGGGACATTTTTGTCTTTTGATGATAAAAGTCACGGTTTACCCATTTTACACTTTAGTCCTTAGTCCATAATAAAAGTCACGGTTTCCTAACGAATTGCCAACATAAGGGTTTGATTGCTACAAATTGATAGTTCAGATGGTCAATTTGTTATGTCTTAAAGTTTAGGTTTTTTCAATAGTGATACTGAGTCAGAAAGTGTGTTTGTAATTAACCCTTTTCTATATTATAATGAGAGTCTGAAATAGTTTTTTTTTACATATATATATATATATTTTATTTTATTTTATTTTTGTAGAAGGCCCCCTCCCTCATCTTTAAAAACAAAAAACAAAACCTAAAAATCAAGTACACTAATTAATTTAAGATATCAATTTAATAAAAAAAAAAGTAAAAATATATGTAATTATCACTTTTTTCAAGATAAGATAGGTTAAAAGTATCCATCTTAAACAACTCTATCTCATTATAAAGTAAAGAAATTCAAAAGAAGTCTAAGAGTCTAAAAAACTCTCTCATTCTTATATGTGGAAATTGAACATAACTCATCATCGAAGAGCTTGTTGACGTAATTTTTTTTTATTATTTTACGTAATTCATTTTTTTGCTAATTAATATGTCCTGTTTTAACACTCCTTAAAGTATTTTTTCCTATTTTTATTTCTATTTCTATTTCTAAATTGATTTATACATAACCAATTGCCTTCTGGGGATTCGATTCTCTTTTAGAATCCTGCACTTCCTAAAACTTTGTAGACCTAAAAAACTGTACGTATATGTATTTATATAGAGATAACACTGCAGTTTTGGTTGCGAGAACTCTCCACCTCAACAAACACAAGAAATCTGTAATATCTTACAATATTACAGATTTGGCTTACAAGATTTTGATCGATCTCCTGCTAAATGGCTTCAATCACCCCTAAATTCATGTCTGGTGGAATAATTGTTGGAATATAAGGTTTGAGCATACAAGATTTTGATTTGTGCTACCCCGTTGCATCTAGTATGAGAGATGAGGCACTTTTTTTTTTTTCTTCACAATTTCCTCTTGCACTTCAGTGCTCCTTTAACTAGTGTTCTGTTGGAATTGCCATTCCAAATTCAAATGGCTATACCAAGTGAGGGAATGGAATGCTGATGGAAAGTGGGAATAGGGATTCCATTCCAGCCCATTCCCTCATACCAAATGGGGCGTTACTGCTGATTTTATATATACTTCAAGGTACAGCAGTTGCGACATCCTGTTTTTGCTGCTTATGAATTCAAAGAAAGGATTGTTTGAGAACAAATTGGTTTCTTGGGAGAGAAGTTAGAGAACATAGGCATCATGTGTAGAATTGTGGGTCGACAACAATTTGTTTACTAGTTTCTTTCTGAGTCATTATTATTTTATTTCATATCTGGTATAACAGAGATCTTCATTCTGTTATTCTTGTATTGATTCACATTGCCAGATCCGTGGTCATTGATACTACTTGTAACACCATACCAATACATGTTTTTTTCATTCACACGAAGTACTCATTCTTGCATATCAACTATGTATGTTAATTTCTGTGTTTTTAGCATTTTCACAATCACAGACATTAATTGGGTTTTAATTGTTGAATGTCCAAGTTTGATGGGATTTTTTCTTATCAGAATAAGACTATATATTCTAGGTCTTTTCCTGTATATTCAAGATTCAATAGAATAAGAAATTTTTAGCAGTGTTTCAAGGTTTTCTTCTCCGGTATCTTTTCTCATATATGTTGCTATAGAGTATAACAAGTCGTAACTGTTTTTTCTCCCTTCTTGATATAGTGTGCTCCTCAAAAGGTGGTACTTATCCGAAGTTGTTAAAACTTAAAAGAACTGAAGATGAGCCTGTACTAGATTGATCGTAGCTAACAATGGGTAAACGAAAGAGAGAAGGAAAAAAATATAGGCAA
>BRYE01000009.1:18326449-18328949 GCA_030159115.1 Actinidia arguta var. hypoleuca | reverse complement strand
CCCAATACCACTTTTTTATCCAATGGCTAAAATTGATTTAGTTTTAAGCAAACGGTCCAGATTACTTCCTCTCTCTCTTTATCGCACACCGCTCTCTCCTCTCACAACGACTCTCCTCTCATGCGAACCCTCTCTCACTCTCTCTCATCCGGCGGTGGCGCCTCTTCCCATCCGCCGGTGTCCTCCCTCAAAGGGGTTCACCGGCCGGGATCAGTTGCGCTTCCGGGATCGGTTCACCGGGTCTCTGAGGGTCCTTTTATTTTTGAGTTGAAGGTCCGATGACCGGCTTCTGAGGGTGGTTGTCGTTACCCCTCTATATCTTTGTTTTTTGTGTGTGATTTTTGTGTATAATTTCTGAGGGTCCTTATATCTCTTTTTTTTTTTTTTTGTGTGTGTGTGTGTGAGTAATTACTTAGTGCTCTTAGATCTGTATCTGTAACACGGAGAATATCTGTATGTGTGTGTATTTATTGTTTGAGTTGAAGGTCCAATGCCAGTCGCCGGGAGCGATATAGCGATGACCGGCGATGCTATGATTTCTGAGGGTGGTTCCCCCTCTCTGCACCAGCACAGCCCATGATTTCTGTCTATCTCTGTTTTTTTTTGTGTGTGTGAGTAATTATTTAGTGCTCTTAGATCTGTATCTGTAACACAGAAAATCGCTTAACGTTCTTAGTTCGGACATTTTGTTAGGGTTAGGGTTTCGGTAGCGCCATGACTTTTGTTGCAGTCGCTCTCTCACTCTCTCTCTTGCATTGAAGGTTGGCGATAACATTAAGCGATTCTCCGTGCCTTTCAAATACTTTTATTTCATTTTTTTAATGAAAATTTGATTCTATTTTGTTTCTAAAAGCTAGCCTAAACAGTAGTCCTTATGTCTCTTTTTTTTTTTTGAGTAATTATTTAGTGCTCTTAGATCCGACCCTGTTCCTGGCGGGGCGACCCATTGTTGAGCCAAGGTGGGAGTCCGATTCTGGGCTGATCATACACAGATCTGAGCCTAAATAAGTACTTTTATTTTAAATTTTTTATGAAAATTTGATTATATTTTGTTTCGACGTATCTGAGCTTAGCTTAAATAAGTACTTTTATTTCAAATTTTGATTCTATTTTGTTTCGAAGTAGATGTTTAAATTAACAAACGTGCATGTGGGTGGCATGAAAGAAAGAGCTACAATTGTTTTTATGTTTGGGAAAATATTGAGGCACGTTTGATTTATGTTTTTTATGTGATTTTTTGTTAAAAATTTCTGGTATTTTTAAAATGGAAGGCTGACTACACATATCACATATTCTGGTATTTTTAAGATGCACTAAACTAAGGAATATTTTTAAAAATTTCAGTGGGCTGTCCTGTCCATAGGGTGGAGCAGCCCATGGCTAGGAGTCTAGGACTATAGGCGCGTAAATCGCTAATGGGCCTAACTTGTTTCCTGTACACCTCGTTGTAGGTGATTATTTCTCCCTCCCTCCCCACTTGTATACACACATACGTACAAAAAGAAGCGGGAATGGTTAATTTGTCCAGCTCTGCTTTTCTCTTCGAGTGAACTCAGCTCTCTCTCTACATCTCTAGTCTCTTTCTGGTATCTTCCTTCTCATTCAATTGAATTATGCTCAGTTTGTTGATTTTGAATTAGAGAATTGTATTTATGTGTTATGTATTATTCGAAATATGATTCGTCTCATTTGATGTTTGATAATATTATATATCATACAAGTGTATTTCCTGTAATGAATTGAAATCTGATTTGTTTCATTTGATGTTTGATAATTGTATCACAGAAATGTATTTCATGTAATGAATTTGAAAAATGATTCGTTTCATTTGACGTTTTATAATTTTACCCGGGGAATGAATTAGAATTATGATTCTCTCTACATCTCTCGCTTCTTTCTGGTATCTTCCTTCTCATTCAATTGAATTATGCTCAGTTTGTTGATTTTGAATCAGAGAATTGTATTTCTGTGTTATGTATTCGAAATATGATTCGTCTCATTTGATGTTTGTTGATATTATCAGACAAGTGTATTCCCCGCAATGAACTCGAAATCTGAGTTGTTTTTCATTTAACGTTTGATAATTGTATTTTCTCATTGAATTTCAAGTATGATTCGTTTTTCATTTGACGTTTGATAATTTTATCGGAGGAATGAATTAGAATTATGATTCTCTCTACATCTCTTGTCTTTTTCTAATATCTTCTCAGTCAGTTGAATTATGCTCAGTTTGTTGATTTTGAATATTTCTGTGTTATGTATTTGAAATATATTTCGTCTCATTTGATGTTTGTTAATATTGTCAGAGAAGTGTATTCCCCGTAATGAAGTCGAAATCTGAGTTGTTTTTCATTTACCGTTTGATAATTGTATCACAAAATTGTATTTCCTAGCTGAATTCCAAGTATGATTCGTTTTTCATTTGACTTTTGATAATTTTATTGGAAAACTCTATTCATTGTAATGAATTAGAATTATGATTGCGTTTCATTTTGATGTT
>BRYE01000009.1:18273949-18278949 GCA_030159115.1 Actinidia arguta var. hypoleuca | reverse complement strand
CTCCTTTTTTATGCAGTTGAATAAAAAGTGTGGTCCTTTATCACCGAGTCAATTCAGCACTTGGTGGTGCTCCTTAAAGAGCACAATAGAGAATACTCTATTATTACAGTTTCAGAATTTGAATCAATAAAATCTTTTAAAATGTAAAATTAATAATTCAAATTCACTTTATTACGTGAAATTTATACACTTAAATGATTCTAAACTATTCATCTTGAAATATAAAAAAAATTCTTAGCACCTCATGCAATTCTTAGCACCTCAATAATCTCAATGCGGCACCTCTATCCAAATCCATTAAAAATATTGATGAGAAATACATACAAAAAAAATATAAACCATGCAATATTTATTAGCATGTTTAATATATTTGGATGGAAGGACAACATTACAACAGATTGAAAACTATATAAGGTTGTAATTGTTTAAATTAAAACTATAAGAATCAAAGTTAAATATTTCTTAAATTACAGGGCCAATGATAAAATTTATCCAGAATTGTGTTTGAACGGTGGAATATGGATCCAAAGCTTAGGTGTGGGATTTTTGTAGGTTTGACTACTAGGTGTGCGAGTCCGGCCAAGGGGAGACCTCGTGTACCCATCGAAACCTTGTGTTTGCAGAGTGAAAATAATATGGAAATATAAATTTAGGATATATAGACAATGATTCTTTTGTATATTTATGTATCTATCTATCTATCTAGAAAGTTATTTTTTTCTAAAAAAAAAAAGGCTAAAGGTAAATCTAATGGTCCAATAAGAGAGGAGCAACGATTTGTGCAATTACCTATGTGTGTTCTGGTGAATTTAAAGACAATAGGAAACCCCAGAAGAGTTCGAAATTCGATACTATTTTTTGTAAATATAAGTTGATATAAAACGATATCATCGATATTGATACCATTACCGAAACCGTGATTTAAAACTCTGATTCGAAATATAAAATGGGACTCCATAAGTGATATTATCTTTGATTTCGACCATAGAAATATTTTCAAAAACTTTGAAAAAGAGAATAGAGATCCAATTAACCACCCTCAATAATCGCCACAAGAGTCGTTCTTATCGTAGACTTTTGAGATGTTTGTTTTAAAATTAATTACTCAAAATCAATTGAAAAATGTCAAAATCAAGCTTTTCAAAAATTAATTTTTAAATTTTTTTTTACATAAATAGTTTGGCAAACACTCACAACTTTCAAGAAAGAAAATAGCGAAAACCGAATCCCTCCTAACAAGCATCAACAAATACTTCTACAAGACTACCTTATCCTTAAAGCTGTAGTACTATATGTGGTGTAGATAAGGTGCACCAAAAACCAATCATTACTTGCACAATGAAATTTAACAGTATACCTAAAAAAAAATCCAGTAACAGCTAATTCGATTTTCACAAACAGTTGGCATATTGGCCTAACTAAGGGGAAAAACTCTTAACGGGAAGTGAAGAAGATAATCTACCCTACTGGTACCAAACGAAAAATAATAAAAATATAGATATAGATGCACATATAGAGATACGTACAGCCTGTTGGAGACCGGTGAGGTAGATGGCAAGCGAGCATTGGTCTTGACCGGGGCAGAGCGCGGACATGGTGACATCGGTAATCCCCGGCATCACCACCATCGCCGCGAAGTTTGAGAGGAATACCGTCGCAAACAGGTGGCTCAAGTTTCCTAGCTTTTCCATGTCTCTCTCTGTGGAGTGGTGAGGCAAGCAATAATGGGTTAGAACGCACGTAACAAAAACCTATGCTTTCACTAGAAGGAGAAAGAGTCGAAAATATCTAGCGAGCCCCACACCCACATCCCGTCCGCTTTTGCTTTCCCACTAACGTGTTTGCGTTGCGTGTGCGTGAGTGGTTGGTAGGTATTTTCACCTTCAATAGTTTTTCTTTTTCTTTTTTTTCTTTCCTCTTTTCATTTGTTGACTTCACTAAACTTTATTATTATTTTTTTTTCCCCCATTCTCTCTAAAACATAACAAGAGAAACTAACTAGTTTTCTTTTGAGATTTTATTTCGCATACTTTGCCATCTTCTCTTACAGGGGTGGAACCATGTGAGGCCCAGAGAAGACAGTTGCCCCCCTCAAGTTTCGGAAAAAAAAAATTGCCTATAGTTTTAGGAAAAAATTTCAATTTGCCCTCCTTCAAAATTATAAATACCCCCTAGAAAAATATTTCAACAGTTGTCCCCCTGAAGTTTTTTCCTGGCTCCGCCACTGCTCTCTTCCCTTCCCAAAGTCCCAAACATTGTATCAAAGGTATAGCGGAGGGAAAAGAAAATCAAATGAAAGCGTTTGTGCTTTTGCGTTTCTTTCGTCGCCTGTGTAATTTTCTTCCTGAATCCATGATCCTAACGCAACCTTATTAATGCTCAAAAAAATTACACAAAATTTGCCTACAATCTAGATGCACTTTGAATATATTTAAGTCATCAGCAATGTTAGATACACAACTTTCAAACTTTCTCACAAAAGATGAGTTTTATATCATATGGGTTCCACTACCCAAAGAGCTAGGGTTGCCTACGGAATTATCCACCTAGTATTTTTATTAAGTCATATATTAATTTTTCTTTACAATTTTTTGAGTATTTTTTATGTGTTCATGTCTTTCTCATGAAAAACTTTACACACTGAAATTATATATGGCTGAGTTTTCTTTTTCTTTTTTCTTTTTTATGTCATATACGGCTGAGTTAAGAGCATCTCCAAAATGGAGAGCAAATCCTCTTTTAATAAAAGGAAACTATATTTTATGTTTTCAAATGGTGCACATAGTTTGAGCCTTCAAATTTAGATACCGAATTTGAAAATAGAGAATCCCTTTTGTGGGGTGTGAGTATTTGAGGAATGGAAGAGATGAAATCAAAGATAGAGACACATACGGTGGCACAGTGGTTGGAGTAAGATGCTGGAAGCCGCTGGCTACTGCGTCCGCTAGAGTTGTTTCCGTAAAATGGCTCTATGATATTTAAGTTTGATGACCGGTGGATACAAAGAGTATATATATATATAGATAGATAGATAGATAGATAGATAGATAGATAGATAGAGAGAGAGAGAGAGAGAGAGAGAGAGTATATAAGTTTAGAGTAGTTGAAATTGCATACCTTTGAATGGGTAAGTGTGGCCCTATATAGTAGTTCGGCACGTGCTTGGACACACTGACTACTTTGTCAGTGAGTAGACAATTGATCTATCCAAACCCTAAGGCTTAGTTGATAGCTAGTCATCATTCCGCCAACGTCCCGATCCAAACATAGGGGCTATTAAAGGAGACCTTGTCATGCAAGTCATCTTTTGTCCCTTGATGTGCCTTAAGATCGTCGCTGACCGTTACATTACAACTAAGCTCTGGTGTAATGACCTTGTTGAGCTTACTATAGAGCGACAGTCTGACATCGATGCTTGTCCTAGCTCGGCCAGAGCATATGTTCTGTACTTTGTCTTTTTTATAAGATGTTGTTGAATCTAGCCCATCTGGATGAGTCCAAGTCCACTTGGATCTCAAGGCCAATCCCAGTTGTGGCTCACAGGGAGTGTTCATGTGAGAGGGGAACTCTTGAGTTATCTAAAACTCTTAAGAGTGATTATCTTTTATGTTTTCCTAGTTAGATTAGGATAACAATTAGATATTTATTTGAAACTCTACCACCTCCGTCCCTTGGTCTATAAAAGGGAGGGTAGGGTGCTTAGATTTTCGGTGTGGCATGGCATTGAGTGGTGCGGTGTGCTAAGGGCAAAAAGGGTGAGTTGAGAAGGTAAGTCTTCTCCTTTGTAATCCATTTGTTCGATATAGTGAATTATTATTTTCTCTCTGTGGACGTAGGCATCATTGGCCGAACCACGTAAATCTTTGTTGTCTTTTATGTGTGTGTGATCGGTTATTCATTTTGATCACAACAGATGTCTCGACCAAGCTCCAACGCAGCAACCCCGCTAAGCTTGCTATAAAGCGACAACCCATCGAAGATGCATGCCCTAGCTTGGTCAGAACCTGATATTTGGTATTTTATCCTCTTACAATTTTTATATTTATCAATTGCCTATAAATTGTAGAATACGGGTCGAACATGTATAAAAATATTTAGTAATAGTTTAAAAACTACAATTTATAATTTGGAGGAACGTTGGTAACTAGATGATAGCAAAAAATGACAGTGTATATAAATAGAAATAGAGACGTGTGCTTAGTATTTTTATACATAATAGAAATCTCTAATTTTTTAATTAAAAAATAAATAAATTAGAGAATTGGTTTAGAGTCGTTCTATGGGAGAAGGCTAATACTATTTTTTTTTCCTCTTGGGGGGGTGGGGGTTGTAAAATGAATAAGGGCATGCAAGAGACGTAAAAAAAGAAAGAAAGGAAAAAGTAGAGAAAGAAAAAGTAACCACTGATTGTGAGATGATTTAATCTATCTAATTTGATGAGACAATTCTTGGCAAACTCAATTTCATTTTTCTTAAAATTTAAATATTAATAAAAAAAGAATATGAGTCTTATAGACAATATAGGGCTGATGTGGTTTTTTTCGAACTCACACTCCTGGATCACTACAGCCGAACATTCGGCACGCTAGACGACAGACTCACCCTAGCTCTGATATCACTTGTCAGGTTCAGCTCATCTTTTTTCTTAAAATCAGTTGTTGAGGAGAGGGGAACATGAGCCCTATAGATAACACAGAGGATCAAAATTGGGCGATGTGGGACATTTCAACAACAACAAATGCCATTTTTTCCCAACTTTTTTTTTTTGAATTTTTTTTCCTATTTTAGTTTTTCAATTTTTTTGTTTTATTAAATTTTAAAGTTTGTCCACACAAACGATGCATGGGCTAAAAGAAATTTTTCTGAAGAAGACAAAATGTAATACCCCAACTCGGAATAGAAATTAAATCACTGAAACTAAGTTTTCAAAATATTTTTCGATAATTAAAATTATACCCGAATAATATTTTTTGATAAAATTTAACAAAAAATGATAACGT
>BRYE01000009.1:18251449-18253949 GCA_030159115.1 Actinidia arguta var. hypoleuca | reverse complement strand
GTTTGTCCTCTTCCTAACATCCCCTAATAAAATTTGCTAAACACCCCACTTGCTTTGCTGGCTAATCATTTCTCTAATCACCCACAAATTCCACGTGGCATTCACCCAGATGAGAAGCAAGAACTAATCACCCTCATTACACTACACGCTCACCTTACCTCTCTGATTAATTTATCGACTAAATTATCAACAAGTCCTTCCAACTTTCGTCTAGTTTTCATTGTGACCCGCAAAAAAATGTTTTTTCTATTTAGACCCTTAAAATTAGGAACGAATTCAGAATTTTAACTTTGGGGAAGCCAGGTATATATAATTGGAAACGAAATTTTTTTTAATAAAACATAAAGTACAACATGATTTTTTACCAAATAAAAAGTGAATCTTGTAACCAAAAGACAATAAAAAGTTCTGATCGCAAGAGTACTAATCAAATTATTCATATTCGACATTAGAAATTTTAATAGGAGATTATTCTTGAGGAGTTGAAATCTCAACATTATGTATTGAAGATTTTTCAACTATACAAACTTCAATATTTTGAGAAATTTGGGGCTTAAAGAATGAATCAATTATTTTATTCACCATAATGAACTTAATTGAAATTAAATTTAATACAATATGAGTAATAATTAAAAAAGATTTAGCATATCACTTCAATTTTTAAAGCTATAATAATCAATTTAAAAAATAATAAAGATTTCAATGTACAATTATTTTTTATCATACAGAAAAATTCATTGTGCTCTATTTGTTTGGATACAGAAAGCTTATATGGAAGAAGATGGACGAATAATATTTGACTTACCTCTAGCTTCGGATGAAATTTCAATAAAGGCCCTTATTCTTTCTTCTTCCCTTTTGCGCGCTCTCTCTCTCACTCACTTCACAGTTGAAGAGTTTTTACCATACATTCCTTTTCTTTGTAATATGTGACAAAGTTTTAAATGTTTACATCTTGACCACTTAAAGTTTTGACATTTTTATTTTTACTCATCTCAGTTAAAAGTTTTTACAGTATATTCTTTTTCTTAGTATTTTGTAAAAAAGTTTTATAGGTTTACATTTGGCCACTTATAGTTTTGATATTTTCATTTTTATTCCAGATATTATAATTTTAATTGGGTAAAATTATTTGACTAATATTTTAAATACTTTAAAAATTTTGGGGCTGCAAATCTTTTGAGTTTTGAAAAATATTTGAGGGTGCGAATTATATCATATTGCTTCGTGATTATATTATAATTTTTTGGGTATAACTAATTAAAATTTTTAAATTTCTATGGGTGCGACCGCTCCCCGAAGCCCCTTCCCCCTAGATCCATCCCAGCTTAAAATTACATAGGTGCAAAAAATGTCATGTGCTTCCTGAGAACTAATTTTACGGTTTAAATTAAGTAAAATGATATTCTAATTTAGAGAAGAAAATATTGATGTAGAAAACGAAAGATAGTTTTGTATGGAGTTATTTGTCATTTTATGGCATATATTGATAATTTAACGTAACTATCTAAAACTATCCATATGTTTCTCTATTCTAGTTTTTTCATAATTTTTTTCTAATAAAACCACAATTTTATCTCACATAGAGAAAAGAAGCACAAGATATCACATGATAGATTTTTCTCATCTTGGTCAATGGACTGGACTGTATTGAATCAACTACAAATGTTGGGAGGTCTAAATTGGAAAAACAAATCTTTGAAAGATGTGTTGAAACTAGAAAAAAAATTCAAATCCTGTACTTGATAGTTTAGCCTTGTTTATCAAATCCTGAGGGAGGAGAACTCAAAGCTCCATTTTCGGAAGTTACAACACTTGCTTCCTATGAATCACCGCTGTCCTTTTGGCTTCTTCTCTCCAGCACCCAACAAACAAAATAAGATAAAAAGAAAACATCAAACGTTCCTCTGTCTCTCTCTCTCTCTCTCTCTCTCTAAAATATAATCAATCTGTAAAGGAGATAAGCAAAGGAAGAACACAGAGAGAAAAGAGAGATGGGTGCTCAAAATAAAACCCCAAAAGCCTCAACAAAGAAGAAATCACTGCAATACCTCTTTGAACTTGATTCCAGAACAGAGTTATCCAATGGCAGAAGACCGTCTTTCGAGTCCCAAAACGAAGAATTCCTCTCTCTCATCACCCACTGCACCGTCACCTACACCTTCACCGATCCTTCCGAATCGCCCTCTCAGCAAGATCTCAAGCGCCTGAAGCTCATTCAGCTCCTCTCTCTCATAAAAACCTCCAAACACCCTCTCCACGCCCAAATTCTCTCTCCTCTGTTCTCCATGCTATCAACCAACCTCTTTCGGCCTCTCACTCCTCCCTCCAACGCATTCCTCCTCTGCCTCCTACCCGAGGACGAGGACCTATATGCAAACCCCGCTCCCTCGTGGCCTCACTTGAAAATTGCATACGATATCCTGATCCGCCTCATTATCAGCACCGATGCAAAAACACTCCGAGACCTCGTTAATCAATCCTTCATTCTCAGTCTTCT
>BRYE01000009.1:18108949-18111449 GCA_030159115.1 Actinidia arguta var. hypoleuca | reverse complement strand
TCGACGAGGTGAAATCTCTCTACAGACTAGAATTTGTGAAATGACCCCTGTTTAGGAGTACGATCCTCTAAGTGCAAGTTACATGTTCGTTTATATATTTCTAAGATTAAAATAACTCGTTTTAATCTCATTTTAATTAATTATAAAATGACGTCATTTTATATAGTCATATGCTCAAAATTCCGTAATTTTGTCAACTGCCAAAATACTCCATGAAAATATGAAATATGCAATTCAGAGGATCCGAATCCCCTGTTTAGGAGTGATTTACCCCTCATTTTAAGTTTGAACTATTAGGGCTACTTTGGATGGATTTTAAATCCTTAATTGATTATGTCAGAAACAAAAAATTGAATTTGAAGTTTGATTTAAAATTCTTAGATTTCAAATTCATATATTCGAACAAACTCTTAGTTTCTGCTACATAAATTTTAGATTTTGACTATTAAGTAGAAGTTGCAAAAGTGTTTGCAATTGCTGTGAGTTGAGTTGTATTTTGTTAAAAAAGTTATAAAAAAATTTTTTATTGTAAATTTTTTCATAATGTCCTTACCTTTAGTTTAATAAAAAATAAAATATATTTAGTTTTTTAAAATTAAAAATACACTACTAAGTAAATAAACACTATAGTTCCAAAAACAAAATCACAACAAAAAAATAATAAACAATGCCCACTGCTTATCAACGGTTGAAGGTGGTGGTGGGTGGACGAAGGCAACAAAGAGAGCTTAAGACTCTATTGTGAAGTGAGTCCTCACTAGAGAGAGAATTATCCAAATAATAAAGGGAGCTTGATTGATTAGTTATGTATTTATGATGATATATTTATAATTAATTCAAACAAGCATGCAACATTTTGTAATTAATAGGTGGAAACAGAAGTGGGGTATCTTATAAAAAATAGTTATTTCACATAAAAAAGTTGAAAAAAGTTATTTTCTATTTAAAAAAAATAATCGCAAATACTTCATAAGTGTTTTTTTATAGCTAAAAGTTGAGAAACAACTTTAAAAACAATTGCAAACACTCACTTAGATATTAAAGAAATATATTCTTAATTTTGTTTGATTGATGATCCACTTATAAATAAGAGTATGTAAAAGAATATAAAGAGAAAACGATCAGATTATAAAAGTAGGGTTGGTGTTGAATCACCAATTATGTGCTCTACAAGTAGATCACTGTTTAGTGAATTAAGGGTACTCGAGCTAGGTTATCATATTCGTCTCATTAAATAACTCATCTGAAATCGATGCGTTAGATAAACAAGTTAAATTTAAATGAATTTTAAAACTTACAAATATTTTAAAATAAATTTAAACAAATCACTAATCGACAAATTTATATTGTATTAAAAAATACATATTATTCAATTTGACTCGATAAGAGTTCGTTTAACTTCAACAAAATGCTACCCAACTAGTTTATATCTGTATCCACGAATTGTATAATCCACCGGACAAGGTAGGTTAGACATTGGTTGGTTGGTTTTAAGCATTTTTTTCTATTATCTTTCTGGGTTTAAGATGGCAAGTTGGGATTGATCACCACATATCTCTATGGCATGGTTATTGGGTCCCCTCTGACCTCCCCCTGGTGATTAATGGAAATGCTGCTGATTTAGCTTCACTGCAGTCAGTTCTGAATCTTCCAGGAAATGCCTTAGTTGCTGACTTATTTTTCCTGAACAAAACCAATGGAATGTATCTCTTATTGATTCAATTTTCGGACAACACATGGCAGATCTAATTGAGTCCCTTCCCCTTTACCAACATGGTTTTGATTTTAGGCTTATTTGGGGGTTCTCAGACTCTGTCATAGTAAGCTCTGCATATTATCTCCTTTTAAGAAAAAACTTTCTTAGCAACCAAAAGATTTCAGACCATGCATCCCCCGCCTCTTCAAATTCTTCCCCGTTGTCCTATCATTCATCCATCGCGTCCACTGTCAGCACATTACATGGACTTTATATGGAAGCTGCACATGTAACGACCCACATTCGAGATGGTTCAAGGCAACCTAACAAAAGAGCCACCGTCACAACCCAAAAACATATACTCGAAGTTACCGTGTATCAAGAATGTGTTCGTATATATACAACGCAATTACAAGTTGACCACTGATGTGGGACTGGTGGCCGGGTTCTCACAACACATCCCTACGAGCTGCAATTTTCTCTATAAGCTGCAATATGAGCATCCCTTTAGGAGAATTACTCTTGTATCGGGGTTGGGTTGGGGACCCTCTTTGTTCCTTTTGTCATTCTCATATGGAAACCTCTACCCACCTATTCATCTCATGTGAATTTGTTAGGCTAATTTGGTATGCCTCTGTGCTGGGTCGCCTTATCTCTCAGCATTTTAGCTTATCTGTTGCTTTTTGGTTGGGATGGTGGGTTCATAACTCTTCCATGACTAAACAACAGGAGCACATCTTTGTTCTCATTGCTCGTTTGCTATGGTCAATACGGAAGGCAAGAAGTAGATTAGTTTTTTAATCT
>BRYE01000009.1:18103949-18106449 GCA_030159115.1 Actinidia arguta var. hypoleuca | reverse complement strand
TTGTGGGATTGTGGAAATAAGAGAAAATCGAACGCAGATGATAGTGATGGTGGACAAGTGATTTCCGATGGTTGGACGTCATGCGGCGGGCCTGCAAGATAGCATCAATGAGAAAGATCGCTCAGAGTTGTTGCAGAAATAGCTTTTCGATAGTTAAGTTAGCATTTGAAAACGAAGAGAGAGAAAAGAACAAGAACAAGGTTCTTCGCACCGGTCTTAGAGAGAGAAAGTCATGAGAGAGAGAAAGAGTGTTGCTTAGGGTATGTCCTATTTTATAGTGCAGGTCGGTGTGTGTGAGGCACGCTGACTGTCATGTAATTTACTCTGTCGTTACCTTCTAACCCTTAAGTCTGACCTTGGATATCTTTGCCGAGATAAGTTCATCTACCGCTCTCGTGCGAAGATGCCGATCAAACTTGCTATAAAAGGACAGTTTGACAGAAATGCTCGTACGGGAGTGAAACATGATATTTAATCCTATTTCAGTGATAAAAACTACTCAGTTCGAACTGTCACTTTTTTTGCATTGGTTAATGATGTCCATGGCTTGGCCAAGGGTCAGACTAGAAGCAGCTTGGAGATAACTGAAGCGTGTGTTGTTACTGGTGAAAAATGTATCCACAAAATATAAGGTTGCAAGTTGCTCTCAAATTAGAGGCTGAGATTGGCAGGTTGAGTGAGAGAAGGGAGACCATTGTGGTTCGGTGGCACCATACATCTTGTCCTCATCCTCCAAACATTGGATTCCTTGTGGATGTGATCTTACCTGTTTTCACCCCATTTTACATCACTAATATCTCTCTCTCGGCACCTCGCATGGTGGCTTAACATTATACAATTCTTGATTGATTGAAATATATCAGATTTACTGGTTCTCCTTCAAAACAATGAACTCTACGTGTTTTAATAAATCAGGAGATGTGGGGGTAGAACCAAGAAGGGCGGTTGGACCAACCGCCACCTTAAAGTTTATGAAAATCTAATTTTATAGTAGTACTAATAATTATTCGTACTTATAGATGTTATGCAAAAAAAGAAGATTATTGTTTGAGTGTACTTTGTTAGAGTTTTATAATTTTAAAAACAAATAAGATATAAATGGTAGATAAGATATATTATATGTCTATACGAAAAAATATATTGCTACAAAATAAAAAATAAATTAGAAATTATAATAATTTTAAAAAAAGTTACTAGTTTGGGAGAAATAAGGAGGAAAAAAATAGGTGTTTCAATTTTTTTGTGGGTCCTACTAAAAAATAATACAATGGATAAAAAATATGCCTAATTTTAGATATTTTTATCATTGGATCACAATTTATGTAGGCCTCACACTTTTGAGAAGAAAGAAGTAATTTTTCTAAAAAAAAAAATAATCTCAGATGAAATCTCAATTATTGGATTAATTCAAATGAATTTCAATAGTAGATAGTGGAAGATAATTTAGAAGATTCAAAAATATTTATATCTTATATTATAGATTAACTATTAGTACAACTGTCACCTCAAAGTTGGTAAAATCTTAATTTTATAATAGTATTAATTATTAATATTATAAAATTATATACATTCTCCATCTGAGTATCAAAATTAATATTAAATTTTATGCCTAAATTACAAATTTTTGATTTATATATAGATATACATTCGCTTTCACAATATTCAAATCTTACGTTAACCCTTAAAGATGTTAACAGCCTCCCACCCTTATTGGATGATAAATATAATTGCACTCATCGTTTTCTTAAAACACGACACAGTGAGTTATATCACCCCCAAAGGAAAAATTGTTTGGCTTTGGTTAAAAGACTGAGACTGGTCTCTTTTGGGTTGGCTTTTGCAGGGATTTGGTGGATAAGCGGACCCCCACTTTACACTTCCACCCTCACCACCACCACCACCACCACCCACGTGATCAGACCTCTCATCTCTCTCTCTCTCTCTCTCTCTCTCGTGACACCATTAGCTGAGCTTCGTCCATTTCAATTGGTTATGTTTCCCTGCGTTGTCCTTTGGGTTTTTCAATTCCTATTGGTTGTTACTTATTTTATAGTCCAAAAGTGAGCAGACGGCTTTCTCTCTCTTTTTTTCACCGTCTTGCGACAGATTCCTTTTAATGTGCCAGCATTTCAAGCACCCTCTTTTGGATGAAGTTTGGCCCCCCAATGGCTTCTTTTCGCCCCTTCCAAGCGCACTCCGCCCTACACGTGTCACCATTTCATGGGATGTTCAACCCATCAACAAAAGGAGAGATTATTGGGTGCTCTAAGAGCAATAAATAATTTCTCAAACAAAAAGGCCTAGGACTCGGGTCGGGTTTTGCCCCGATTAATAATACGCAAACTAATTTTTTCTTTTTTAAATTTTAATCCGTATCACTGATTCATTATAATCTTACATATCTTCCTACCAAGAGCATCTCTAACAATAACCCTTAGAGGAGAGAGAAAATACTTTATAAAGTCATTGTAGCAACCTCTATTTTTATGAAGTTTGTTGG
>BRYE01000009.1:18093949-18096449 GCA_030159115.1 Actinidia arguta var. hypoleuca | reverse complement strand
TTTATAAAAATTTACTCTAATAAAAATAAAAAATAAGTCCAAATGAAAAAAAAATGTAAAAATCATTGACCTTGAATTTAAAAAATAATAAGAATAATAAAATTGAATGGTGTGTAGCTGACACAAAAAACCCAAAAAGTACTGTAGAAAAGTAGTACTAAGCTCGCATGTAGCTATCAACAAGTAAATTTAAGTGCAAACACAATAACTTAACTTTAAATATCGGGAACAGAAAAGCTCGCATGTAGCTATCAACAAGTAAATTTAAGTGCAAACACAATAACTTAACTTTAAATATCGGGAACAGAATAATTGAGTTTTAACTTAAACTTTCCTTAAGTGCAAACAGAACCAGTAAATTTAAATTGTGTTTTGCATAGATTTGAGAAAGAGATCAAGGAGAGATTAAAAAATAACAACTTTTTATATATAATTAACTAATTATATTAGGCAGAGATATTGAATATAAAAAATAAAATAAAAAGTATTCAAAGGCTTAATAATCGTAGAAATTTTACCTAAGAATTAGGGTTAGAGAAAAGCAGGACAATAAGCAAATACAAGCAAGTACAAGCTTTTGCATAATCACATTGAAGTTTCGTTTGGTAATACTTAAAAATTAAATTTTTTTTTTTAATCTTGCTATCAAAAAAACTAAGATATTTTGATTTTTTTATTTTTCTGACTTTATTTTAATTAAAAATAAATAAAAAATAACAAAGCTAATTTTTTTAACTTTTTTACTTATAAACTTAAAAAAAAAATTTGAAAAACTGATACTAAGCAGAACCTGAGTAGACACAGTAGAAAATAGCTAGAAATTATATCCTCCCATGTGAGCCTCAAATTACCATATCTTACATGTACAAGTATGAATGTATGATATTGGCATCACCGGGTATTGGACCCAATTTAAAGATGTATCATGAGTCATGATGGGTCATTATAAATTTACAACAAATCACAAATATAGGCATACGTCACTTTTCACAGGCATGAGGAGTTCAAGAAAACGAAAAAGAAAGATTTTCGAAAGAGAAAAAAAAGCAGTAGTTGGCCCCGTACGATGTGCGCAAGCCAATCAAAATGGCCCAACAAGCATAGTATGTCAAATTGTCCAAGTCTAGAATATTCTAGGTCACTCATGGGCCTTCTATCAAATAACACTTTGGAGTTGGTTCTAGAACTTTTCTCACAAGCGTAAATATGGGATGTGTGTGGAATATTTTAGGACTTGGGAGATGTTTCCTTGAGAAGTCATGTACATAAATATCTTATATATTTGTAGGTCCTTATAGAGATCTTTCTAGAGATACTTGTATAGAATATTCTAGAGAGGGGTAGACAATTATAAATAAGGGATAGTCTCTAATTTGTAATCATACACTCAAACATCTAAGTTTGGAATACAAGAGTTACAATAGGTCAAGGAATGCGAAAGAGTTGGACAACTTCTTGTGGAGCTTGGAACAATATTTTGAGGCCACCAATGTAAAGGAGGAAGATAAAAAGATCAAGACGGACTCTCTCTTCCTCTCGGATGAGGCTACGCTATGGTGGAGGCGCCGCCACGCCGACATGGAGCGTGAGACTTGCACCATAGCCACATGTGTAGATTTCAAGAAGGAAATTAAGAGGCAATTCTACTCAGAAAATTAAAAATATGAAATAAGGGCAAGACTACGACGTCTCACCCACAAGAGAACTATTTGAGATTATGTGATGGAGTTCTCCGAGCTCATGCTAGAGATCTCCGATATGTCCGAGAAGGAGTCTCTCCTCACTTTCATCGATGGATTAAAATCTTGAGCCAAGCTTGAAGTGCAACGACGAGGACCACAAGATCTATCAACGACCATCTCCATTGTAGAGTCCTTGACAGATTTCAAGGAAGGGGAGTCCTTCTTTTCTAAGCTCAAGTTTCAAAAGTCCAATCAAGACAAAGGTGGGGAAGACAATGGAGGGAGAACATAAGCCATCCTCTTCAAGCCATGGAAAGTTCAAAAAAGGCAAGAGGAGTAGTGACAAGCCCAAGCTCACATGCTTTCTATGTGAAGGAAATCACTATGCTAGGGAGTGCCCAAAACGAGCAAAGCTATCGGCCTTTATCCGAGATGACGAGGAAGAGCCCCACCAAAAGGAAGCAAAGGTGGGATCATTGCGGTTGCTTAACGCAATTAAGGCCAAGGTCGACTTGTCCAAGGTGACAAAGAAGGGGCGCATGTATGTGGAAGCCAAGGTACGCGGTTTCAACACTCGGGCATTAGTTGATACTAGTGCTTCTCATAACTTTATTGAAGCCGAGGAGGCCAAAAAGCTAGGTCTCCAATTCAAGGAAGAGCAAGGGTGGCTAAAGGCCGTCGACACGGAGGCACGACCTATCTACAAAGTTGTTCGGGGCGTGTGGCTACACATCGGAGATTGGTGTGGCCAAGTGGACTTCACGGTCATATCAATGGATGACTCCCCATTGTATTGGGGATGGAGCTCTTGGATGGGG
>BRYE01000009.1:18071449-18073949 GCA_030159115.1 Actinidia arguta var. hypoleuca | reverse complement strand
TTTATCAATTTTTTTTTTTTTTTGAATATTTTTTTTATTATATGTTTATAATCTTTTATTTATTTTTAGTTGTAGATTTTAGAGATATTATTTGTAAAAATTTTAAAAAGTATAAAAATATAGGTTATGGGGTAATTTAAAGGGGGAAAGAGGTTATAACATGTATTGAAGAAAAAAATAATAAAAAATAACAAAAAATGAATCCAAAGGTATTAAAAAATAATAATAATAATAATAAAATATTAAAAAAAAATTAAAAAGTATAAAAAAAATGAATCAAAAAGTATTAAAACAAAAATAATAATAATAAGTGAAAAAAAAGAATAAAATGGTATTAAAAATAAAAAATAAAAAATAACAAAAAATGAATCAAAGGGTATTAAAAAAAATAATAATAAAAAGTGAAAAAGAAAAAAAGAATAAAATAGTATTAAAAGGAACAAAAATAAAAAGTAACAAGAAATGAATAAAAGGGTATTAAAAGGAAAAAAAAATAAAAGTGTGTTAAAAGGAAAAAAAAAGAATATAAAAAAAATTAAAATGTATTAAAATAAAATAAAATAATAAAATAAGTTAATCGCAAAATGGTAGTTTCAATAAAGAATTAGGGGCAAAAGTAGAAAAAAAATAAAAAGTATTAGTCAAATCAGAAGAAATGTATGTCGGGGGTGGAAGAATAAATTTTCTTTTTTTTTGTGGGCGCGTGGTACATTTTTATAGATTATGTTTTTTATATATTTTCTTATTAAAATACTTTATTCTTGTTATGTATTTTTTAAACAAATATCTAAAATACCCCTTCTATAAAAAAAATAAGAGAGAGAGAGGGTATGAAAAAGGACAAGGTAGATTATTTTTTTTCAAAAAAAAATATATCACTTCCTTCTTAAATATGTGGGGCCCACGTATGTTATGATTTAATGGTAAAAATTTTTTTACATATTTTTTATTCATTAAATTATTTTTTTAATTTAATTCATACAAAAAAAATAAATTAAAACACTTATTTTTTTTTATTTCTCACAAAATAGCAATATTTTTTTAAAATTATTATATTTTTTAATTTATCATCCATTTTATAGTAATGTATCTATTCGGATATGCATGCAATGTATCTTTTATTTGAGTTTATATATCTTATATATTTTTTAAGTTATAAAACTCTAATGAGTACGTTTAAGAAGTATTTTTTTCAACATAGTACCCATAAATACGAGCAATTACTAATATTATTTTAAAATAACTCGAAAGCCATTGTTTTTTAGTGTTATTATGTATGCAACTTGTGCAAGAAAATGTTGGGAATTAATGTTATCCCCGCTAGCATGCAGAGAGAGATTTAAACTTTCATGAGAATAATAATTTGAAAACAATTTAATAAATTATATATATACAGGCATATATGTATTATGCATATGTGTGTATATGTACACAAATATATATGTTTTATAATGAATGTTACGATCGTTTATAATGTATATTACAATTAATATGATGAATATTACAAAGACATATGAGTTAAAAATAGTATGTTACACATTGTTGTGGTAAATATTATAATATTTTATAGTAAAAAAAATTATATATTTTTTTTATGATCCATTATAGTAATATTATACATGAATGCATTATATGCACTATTTTTTAGAATGTATACTTTAACTGTTTCTATCTTTCTATCATTTTCTTAACCAACAACCACCCATATTATCGCGTGTATATTCTTTATTATATTGTTGTAATTGTCCATTCCCATGGGCACTACGTAAAAAAAATTAAAAAACATATAAGATATAAACGTTAGATGAAATATACGTTGCATGCACATACGAAAAAAATATATTGCTATAAAATAAAGAATAAGTTAAAAATTATAATGATTTCAAAGTTTTTTTACTAGTTTAAAAGAAATGAGTGGGAAAGAAAGAGGTATTTTAGCTTTTTTTGTGCATCTCATTAAAAAATGATCTAATAGGTAAAAAATATGCTAAATTTTTAAAAAACAAATTCATTAAATAAGAACCTATGTGGGTCCCACACCATTGAGAAAAATGAAACGATATTTTTTGGAGGAAAAAAAAATATTTTAACCGTTTGATTAACTCAAATGAATTTCAATCGTAGATAGCGAAAGGTGGTTTTGAGATTCAAAAATGAATTGTGATTTATAATATAGATATATAGACACTCTATAAATGTATATTTATGTCTCCTATTGAAAAAGTTGGCTGTGGGAAGAGGTGTAAATTGGACTGGATTGAATCAGTCCTACCCAATTTGATCACGGGTTTGAGTTTTTGGTTTGGATAGAGTACACCGACCGTCTTGAAGAGAATTTTTTATGTTTTAAGTTTTAGAGTTTTGTGCAAAAATAGTCATTTTATATTGTTACAAAGTAGTGCCGTAATAAGCAAAACCGACGTCTAGGTAAATTACTCACCCAGTAAAAAAAAAAATTTGTAAATTACATTTGTCTCCCCAAAGGTTTATAATAAGTACA
>BRYE01000009.1:18058949-18063949 GCA_030159115.1 Actinidia arguta var. hypoleuca | reverse complement strand
GTTAATTATTGGTTAATTGCATAATTAAATGACCATAAAAAGCATACACTCGATTTTGAAATCATTAATGAATGACTTGGGAGAGATAGATAGGGTAGCAACCTAACCTCAAGCATTATATGCAAAAGAAATGGTTGAGCATTATATGCAAAAAAAATTGTTCGGCCCATGCGGTCCAGTCCCAAATGAATTTTCCTGATAATCAATCTTTTTAAAATACCTTGGTATGAATACGAAGTAATTCGCACCACTGTTTCAAGACAAACCTGTGTCCTCCAAAGTTACCTTCTATTCTGGTTGCAACACTGTTCACTTCAGAAAATTTTGTATAAAAAAATACCCATTTTCAATGTTCCCATTCCCAAATCACATCACCCAACTGGTGCCTCTGTGCCAAAGCCATAGGCATCAAACTCAATTACCAAAAGAAAGGGACTCAAATCAGTACCTGACATTGCTTTCAATCTCTTGTGTCACAGTAAAATTTAGCAAGAAAAAGATCTGGCAAATTACTGAGATGAATAATCATATCAATCCAACACTGTCAAAAATCGAACGAACGAAAGAAAGTAATCCCCAGAAGCAAAAGTAACATTCTAGTGGATGCTTGTAAGTTTTAGGGTAAATTACATTCACCTCCCCTAAGGTTTCTGATTACTATACTGGCACCCCTTACTTTAACTGAAACAGCACTGCACTCTCCTGTCAGATTGTCTCACGAACGGCGTTAACGGGGGAGGGCCAAATTCAACATTTCAACGCAGCTGAGTAGATATTTTTAAGGGGTCATTCTTTTTGAACTCATAAGATTTCTCTCTGGCATCCATTTCTCTCTTGACCCATTTAAAAACAAATTAGATTTTACAAATTTCTTCTTCATACCCATATTAATTCCAAACGACTCATCTTCAACCTAATTCTAAGAATGAAATACATTGATCTCTCCTGAGGTTTTGATTTAAGACAAAATTTCTTGAGATTTTGAAAAAGACATTGATCTCCCCTGTTAGAGTTTGTCCCTCAAACGGCGTCAATGTTGTTTGTAAAATTACTATATTGCCCTTACACCTATGGCCAATTACTATATTGCCACCTCTCTCTCTCTTCTCTCTCTCTCTCTCTCGTTTTTTTTTTTAGTTTTTTTTTTTTTAATATTTTTTTTATTAAATTTATTTATTTTTTAGCAGATTTATTTTAATTTTTGGATAAACAAGTTTTTTTTTTGAAAATTAACAGTTTTCTGAAAAAATGTTTTTAAAAAAAACAGTTAAATAAAAAAATTTAAAAAACAGTTTTGAAATATATATTTTATTGAAAACAGTTTTCAGAAAATATAACAGTTTTTTTTTTTATAAAAAATAAAGTTATTTTTTTAAAAATAATAGTTTTTTTTTTCAAAAATAATAATTTTTAAAAACTGTTTTCAAAAATTAAACAGTTTTTTGCACTTTCATTTGATCATTTCCTTCATTATGTTTTCACAAAAATGATTTTTTGTGTCCTTGAGAATATTTTATTTTGGCTCTACGCTGCTAAATGTAATTTTTTTAACCTCTATGTTGATAAGGAAAGTTTATCCTAAAAAACTGTGGCTACTTCACTTTTTTTAGGATTTAAAAGTCTCCGGTTCAATCCTTTAATATTTTTTCCATCAAATCCTTAATCTAAACACAACTTTTGGATAATTATGAATAGTGTAAATTAATGGTGTTTGAAACTCATCAAATGAAAATTCTTCATTTTTTTCAGTTTCTCTTGATTAGATGAGTCTAAAAATATAATTTTAAAAAATAATCCACAAAAGATAAAAAGAATTTTTTTTGGTCTAGACTTTTTTTATCAAATTAAATAAATTTTTTTATATTTTCAATCTCATCTCGTCTAGAGAAATCAAAAAAGTATAAAATTTTAATCAAAATAGTTAAAAAAATTCATTAAAATGAAAAACTAAAAAATCAAAGTAGCTATTTTTAATAAATAACAAAAAAATTAGTTTAATCTAAGGCAAAAGTATCAAAAAATAATTTGATTAGTTAAAATAACAAATATAAACTATGTTTGTGTATTAAACCAAATCTCATGGGTGGTTTGTATAATTTATTTTTTTTTAATTGTATGTTAAAATAAAAAAGAAAAAGGACAAAATGGGTATTATAACAATGTACGTTGCTGATCTCATCAAATTCCGTCTTTATTAGTGTCGGTTGACTAATGGTAGAGTGTTTTGTAACTTAAACCGAAACTTGATCAGTGTCTTTTTTCAAACCTTATGGGCTTTGTGTCTTAAGCTCGGTGAAGGTCAGTGTATTTCACCCTAATTCTAAACATGAATCTCTATCCACCTAACCAATTACCGCCACCACCGGCCACTCCATATCAGCCACCCCCTCCCCACCTCCTCAATCCCTTGCCACACTCTACCGCCGCCTCACCCGAGTCCCCAGCCCCAAGCGACCAAGCCCAGCCACCCTATGCCATTTTTCTCCCCACCCAAACTCCCTCGACCTCCATAAAACAACATCTGCTACTTCCTCGCTCCGAATCTAGGGTTAGATTTCAAGATCTAGGGTTAGGGTTTCGAATAGAATAGAAGATGAGGGAGGGCGACGCGACTGCGTGAGAGGCTACGAGAGAGGAGGCAATGGCGTTGCAAGAGAAAGGAAGGAGAGACAGAATCGCGGAGAGATCAGGAGTGGTGTCGGTGGTTCGCCGGGGGCTGGGGAGTGGCAACGAAGGACAAGGGAATTCAGTGGTAATAGGGCTGTGTTGGGTTTTCAAATTAAAAGAAGATAATTAGGGTTTTCATTTTCAATATTCCTTAAATTAGAGATTTTAATATTACACAAAAAAATAGAGATTTGAATATTGCAGTAACAAATTGAAGATTTACGGCTATCTCTGTTTATATGTTTATGGGGGCAGAGAGAGAGAGGTTGAACTTCAAATCCCTTTTTCATTTGTGTACCTCTATCACTTTAATCTTAACTAATTTGATTGCTTCACTAAAAAAATTAGTGATTGCCCACGTAAACAAGTGATTGTAAGGACTAAATTTTACGTAGAAAAATATAAAAAATATTATAAGTATATAGTATATGTAAAGATAAATTCAAAACGATACATTAAAACAGTACTAGTATTTATAATGCTATCCGATACAAGATTTATAAAATTGGGTTAGGTAGCAGATTAGAGTTTTTAATCTATAATTATTACTTTTCAACGTCTAATATGTTTAATATATTAGGTTTTATTTTTAATTTGTTGGTTGTGTACATGCATATTTTGTGTAAATGTATTGCTTTGATGTGTTTAGTGGACAAATTGGTTCTCTGGTTTTTATGTATGAGAGAGAGAGAGAGAGAGAGAGTGATATGAGGGAAATATGGTATCTTATATGATGCTGGAAGTCCATTGGGATTGCAAGTGGAGGCCAAATTGGTCTTTTTATCACGGGAAAATATGGTCATTTTTGTCTTTCAAAACTTGTGTTTGTAGGGTATATTAGTCTTCACAATAATTAGTGGTCTAAAGTGGTAATATGCACCCAGTAAAAGGCTGACCCCAACACTTTCCGTTACTGTCAGTAACGATCAACTAACAGAAGGGTGTATCTGATATCAAATTATAAATCATGAGGGAGTGCAGTGCTATTTTAGATAAAATAGGTGAGACCAGTGTAGTTTTCAAAAATCTCAGGGAGTTGAATGTAATTTACCCTAATGTTTAATTTCCTATTTTGCCCATGCTTCTTGTTGTTTATTAGCAGCAATTCTTTTTTCTTTTTTCTTTTTAAAAAGTTGTGTCAAATTATTTTCAACTTCTATTTATGGGTAAAAAACTTTAAAAAAAAAAATAGAAAGTTCTATGTTTGTGATTTTTCACTTTTAATAATAATAATTAATTTTAACAAATTTCTAATTGTAATTTTTTTGTTCTTATTAGATGAAATTATGTAAATACGCTTCATTTATCTTGTCTAAGGCCCTACTTGGGAAATATTTTTGGGTGTTTCTGGTTTTAATTCAAATCTACCAATTTATATACATATAAAATCTCTCTTTTAACTTGTATTTAAAATATTCAACATTCAACAATTCTATTTGAAACATCTTTCAAGTGAATTTGAAATTATCAATATCAATTCCAATAATCAATGTGGAGGTTATCATTATTGTTAAGGTATTTTTTTTACATAAAAATAATGCATAAAAAAATAGTCATCAAACTATCAATATTTAATTTTTCTTTTGAATAGCAACAAAAATATTTTATTGATAAGAAAAAAATAGTATTATTGACTTCACCCTAAATATAGTAACTAATATACACATAAACTTCGGATTCAGACTTGTATTCACGAGTCCTTTAGTCAATTTAAAAATTGATTATTTCTCAGTAGTTATGAGTTAATTGTATTATATGTGATATATTTTTTTAATTTGCACAAAGTAAATATTTGATAACTTCTTTTATTTATCATGTGAAGTTTTGATTTGATATTTTCTCAATATTTTTGGTTCAACTAAAATTGATATGTTCATGTCATTTTGTACTAAGTAAATATTTAAAAAATTATCTTATTTAGTTGATAGCTTCTCACTTTATCTTATAAAAATTCATTGATAATTTATTTATTTATTATATTATGTAGTAGTAATCTTGTTTATATGATAATTTAAAAGTTAATTATTTTTCAATATGAAAATTATATCGATAATTTTTTATTTTTTACTTTGAAAAATTATTACTATTAGTTTGTCTACTTATATTTTTTGGACAATAATTACTTATTGTGATTTTTTCATAGAACAAGTAGTCTTAAAAAGATCTTGTTGTAATTTTTTTCTAGATTTTTTAACTATTTGGTTTTCAACATTTTTAATTGTTTTATCAAAAAAATATTTTTTGATTTTTCTTGAAAAGAATAGTTGGAAAATGTAAAAAACTTAATCAAATTTGAGAAAAAAGCACTACGGTAAAATCATCTAAAAATAATT
>BRYE01000009.1:18046449-18053949 GCA_030159115.1 Actinidia arguta var. hypoleuca | reverse complement strand
CCGGAGGGTGGTGATCATTGAGCGGCGAACAGAGGATGCGCCGTTAGTGTGGGTCCCTCTTTGTGCGACCGGAGACGTGGTGGGTCTCCTCTCTACGTGATCGGCTACCGGAGACCGGCGACGGTGATGGTTGCGTGGCTGATGGGTCTCTCTCTAGTCCCCCCTCCCTCTCTCTCTGTGCGTCTCTGGAGTTTGGACTGTTTGCCCTTTTTTTTCCTTTTCTTTTAGATGGGTATATTGGGAATTACGGGAGTGTTTTGTGATGATGTCATGAACTTCTGTTAGTCAACTGTTAAGTTGACTAACGGAGGGGATTTTCTGTGATGCAATTTCAAATCTTAGGTAGAATAATATAATTTATCAAACATCATAGAGACATCTGTATAAAACTTAAACCTCAGGCGGCGAGGTCATTGTGATATACCAAAGAAAAGTAGGAACCACCTAATGTCCACCTACATATGAGTCGTGATAGGTACTCACTTATTTTTTGATGTGTCTGATACATACCTATTTTTTCTCACAAAACAAGTGAAATCCTCCCTAATTAGGATTTGTACGATTTTCTAAAAATTCTAATTAGGGCGAGTCCCACTTATTTTGTGAGAGAAAAAAATGGATATGTCTGATACATACCCATTTTTTAATGTATACCTATCATTTTTGCCTATATATACAAGTCCACCTTAAAAGTACCTATAGCTACATATATAGACCTACGCATACGACTCTCTCTCTACCGTACGTGTTTAGTGAAATTATTTTAAAATGTATAAAATAATATTATTTTATATATTTTGAGATCAAAACGACGTCGTTTATATTAATAACAAATCGACATCGTTTTGGTTCTGAAATATATAAAAATAATATCATTTTTTGTTTTAAAGTAAACATTTTGTACACTTCAAAATTACACGTACTTCTGAGGATGAAATTCATATAGATCTACCTTAAGGGACTATTTGGCTGGAGGATAAACTTTTCGGATAATTTTTTTCTCCTTCTTTCTCCCTCTATCAGGCGTTTGGATGGAGAAATACCTCCCGAATAACCTTTTTTCCTGGATAACTTTTTTCTCCGTATGCGGATAGAGGCGGATAATTTTTGGGTGACCCTCCCCTTCTCCCAAAGTTATCAGGGTGGATAAGGGTGGAGAATAAAGAAGAAAATATAGAGAGAAACAAAATGTAAAATATCAAGATATTAAAAATATATATAATATATATTATATGTATACATATCTTGATATTTTATATTTTATTTCTCTCTTTATATATTTTATTCCTTATCTCCCTCCTTTATCCACTCATTCTAAAAAGTATCTTAAAACTTATCCCCTGATACTATCCGGTATCCAAACTATCTCTAAAGGTACCTATAGCAAGGGAACCCTCTATTAGAGGGATTAGGGTTTCCATTTGTGATATTGAGTGTATTAGAATGAATTAGTTAATCCTTTTTTTTATTGATATTGTTAAAGGTGTGCTAAATGAGTCTTATCCTTCCTTGATATTAGAGTTTTAGTTAAATTAAGTTAGCAAATTAAGTTAGCATCTTAACTAATATTATATGGGTTCCATTGATTAGAATATTAAATTTTAATCATTATTAATCTGTATAGATAAAAATTATACATAGACTTAAAGACATAAAATAATTAGTCCAACCAATGAAGATGTTATTACAGCGATATTGCTCTTATATTTGCAATGTCTGGGACAACCCTAACCTAGCTAGAGGCTGTAGCTAGCAATATATTACACAGCCTGTCAGTTTAGAAAATAGCATCAGGTCACCCATCTTTTGCCGAAGAGAGTGTGCAATTAATATACTGATAGTGATTTCAATTAATATACTGCTAGCATTTTTCAACGTGTCCTACAATCAGAATTTAATGACCTGTTCTGGCTTTTTGCATCATGTTCTTATTGAAAACCGACCAGTGTCCTTCAGAGTCCAGCATGGGGGCTAGGTTGGGTACAAGGACCATTAATAACCCCCCATCCATTGACTAGGTCCCTACCCTACAAAAACGAGAAGTTCTCAACATAGTTTTCAACGACATTGAATCGGTCAAGATATCGATTTAATAATTTACTGATTCAATCACGATTTAATCGATCTTATAATTAATAAATAATAAAAATATATTTTTATTAAAAATAATAAATAAATAAAATTTACTCTTTCAACTACTATGTAAATGTTTAAAATTTGATTATGAAAAATATATTTAAAAATTTTAAAATATTACATAGAATATTATTATTTTTATATTTCGAAAATCGCTTTGTGAAAATTTTGTGATAATTTCAAATAGATTCAACGATTTTTGTTGCGATTAGAGATTCTTCGATTGAATTTTGTTTAGATTGTTCAAGATTGATGTGATTGTGTCTCTCGTTGAGATTCTCGATCGCGATTTTTGACAGATTAAAAATTTTAATATTGATCTCACATGATTGAATTTTTTTTTTGTTATAGAAAAATTGATCAAAATTTTAACATATTTTTTAGGATTGTCAAAATATTACATGGAATATTATGATTTTTTAGGGCTGTCAAAATATTATAAAATTTTCAACAAAAATTGACAATTTTTTTTTGTTATATAATTTTTGATTTGTTAAAAAAAATATTAATCTGTTAAAAAATAGCTTGTTTCGATAAAATACCCACCGGTTCAACCCGGTTTACTTGCATTTCTGATAAAATATGTTTACATGACCTATTAAGTGTCAGGTTCCCGATTGAACCGTTCGATCTGGTCCAATCCAGTTCTAATAATTATGATTTTCCATGTAAAACTAGCTAATTTACTTGTCGATTTTGCTAACCTTCGTCCTTCAATAATGTTCTATTTTTTATAGTACTTTTGCAAATATTGACACATTTTTCATATGAATTAATATAATTTTTTATCTTTTTAACTATTATTCATTGAGTGATGACTAGCATCTACTTCTACGTATATTAGGTTAATCCTAATCAGTCCACTACCCATATGTATGTAATTAGGAGTCCATTATCAACCTAATAAAATTCTTAACCACCACGCACTGGGCTATGATTAGCATTTTTCTGTAAAAAGAAAGCCCCCCCCCCCCCCCAAATAGCTTCCTAGCTTTTTATGAACTTTATTTTTATCTACAATTGAACTACTTTATCTAAAATAGCTTCCTAATTTTAACTTTTTATGAACTTTATGTTCCTATCCATGGCTTGATGGTGGAAGGCAAAAGCACAGCAACTTCCTTTGTTTCCATCAAGAGGTTAAATAGATCCATCCATCTTTGATCTTGTTATCTACTCCATCAATCATCTCTTTTGCCTTGTTCACACCCCTCAAGTCTCTACATTCATGGAATTGAAAAGTCCTTTTGACACTGCACACAAAGCATGCCGTCCATTGGTGGGCCATTCATTTGGGCCTCACAGGGAATGGGTGGACCGTGGAGCTAAGTCATGACCAACCCCCAATGTGGACGGACGGTAACAAAACCAACCATAGACTTTGAATTTGAGAGGGAAAGGGAAAAATGTTCCCAAGGTCTTACCATAGTATTGACCACTTTTCATATTTACCCCTAAACTTTAGATTTTCTCACTTCGGTCCTTAAAGTATGAAAAAAAACAATCTATTTCCACAATGGGAAGTGCCACGTGACATTGCCACGTAAAGGGTTCAAGGAGGAAAATTTGCAACACACGCGGCATTTTTTGTTAGGTAATTATAAGAGCCGTGAAAACATTTGCAATTTGGCACGCCTTCGTTGCTTGTTGGAAGGCCTATGCCCCATAGAAATTGTCTACCCTGACACGAAATTAGAATAATAGATCTTTCAAAGTATGGTGAAATGTCGATAAAGCCGGCCTCCCTTTGTTAAAAAAATTTAAATCTCAAGAGACAAATTGAGGATTTATTATATCTTAAGGGTGTAAATTGTTGTTTCCCTTTTATACATCTCTAGAGAGAGAGAGAGAGAGAGAGAGAGAGAGAAAGAGAGATGGGTTGATATGTAATGAGGGGTTTGGTGAGTAGGTGTTGTCACATGGATTCCACAATCTGTGGCAGAAGAGCCGCCCGAGCACGGAATGAGTCATGGGACCCCACTACGTGGCCTCCACATGCTCCCTCCCTCTCCTCCCCACGCCCTCTCCTCCCCACCCCCCACACGCCATATGCATGCTCCTTTATTTGCCAAATGGTTTGTAGTTCTAATTTGAACAATTAGGATCCGGTAGTTTCAATCGGGTTTCAATATAGTCCTTTGTCGATACCCGTTATTAATTAGAACGGAAAGAGAATATATGAAAACTCACATGATCATTTTTAGTAATCTTAGTGATACTTTTGATCAAACTATAGAGACCAACGGTTGTAAAATTATTATTTGAAAATTGCCATGTGAGTTTCACGTATTTATTTTCTGTTCAAATTCAGTCAATACAATTTGGACAGAAAACAAGCACGTGAAGCTTTCACGACCATTTTTAAAGGGCAATTTTACCACCATCGGACACTGTAGTTTGACTAGAGTTTCACCTTGGTCCCTAAAAATGACCATTTGAATTTCACGTGCTTGTTTTCTGTTCAAATACTTAACAAGTATTGACGAAGGGACAACAATTGAAACTACAAGATTCTAATTTTTTAAATTAAAGCTTTTAAGGATCAAAGTGAAACTTTGATCAAACTAGTACATGGGACCAATAGTGAAATAAATTACTTTAGAAGACATGGTGCATAAAGGTCCAGCACCTACATCAGTTCTCGTGTTTGATGAAGTCCACAGCCACAGGCGACGCAACTTCCCAACTAATTCCCCTCTTTGTTTTTAAGCTTTTGGCAAAGTGATAGGGACTTGCTTGCTTTTATGTCTTCCCATGATAAGGGCTTATTTTGGAAATTTCTTTGTGCTTGCTTAAATTAGTTGACGTGTGAGTGAAGGTTGGGTTGTTATTTTTATGGGAAATTATCATTATTAAAACCCTAATTGGAGAGTAGATTATTGTGTTACAAAAAAGAAAGATTTTGATACATTTAAGCTGATAGTACCCTAAGCAAAAATATTTATGGAATGACTATGCATATCTAGGGCTGCAAAACTAATTGACCGGAGGTTTGAAGCGTTCGACAACTAAATGGATTTGACTCGAGCTAAAATAAACAATCTTGCACGTACTCGACTTGTTTTAGTGTTTGAAGCTCGGCTCAAGTTGGAGTCGAGCCTGATCTTGATCTCAAAAGAAAAATCAAGCCTATACTAAATCTACATTAAGTGATGGAAGAGGAGATTGTGTACAAAGTTTTTAGAAAAATGTTCACATTATCAATAATTTTAAATTAAATCAAGAATCTCCTAAAGATATAGCTATTTCAAATTAATGCAACACTTCTCATTCAATCAACCACTTAATTTACTTAATTTTCCCTAAATCTTTCATTAATCATTGATTAGCACACCAATATTGATTAATTAGCTCCCCAATGCGATCATTATTAGTAGCCAAACTTCATGATTCGTTTAGTAATTCCTAATCTACGTGTCGACTCGTGGTTCCAAGTTAAACATTATTACTATCCGTACTTTTGACTAATTCGAATAAAATTACCTACTATTTTGAGTTCAACTTAAAACAGTAGACCACATAATCAAATAGATGGACAATAGAACTCCATATTTGACAAGTGGAATCAAAAACAGCAGTGCCAAGATTTCAAGTAGAGGCACATGCCGCCCTATGACCAAATTAATCAAGTGGTCGATAGAGATGCCCATAGAAATGTATAGTAGAAAAAGACCCAAGAGAGTGCTCATACTTGAAAATATATTGGATTTGAGACCACAGCAAAGCAAACGGTCTTATCCATTTACCACTTTAGATGAAGGTTCTGAATATCGTACACGTGTATCGATTTTCTCTTTGGTATGATACATTTCGGTACCAATCAAATACCGGTACAAATTTACCGTTTATATGCCAACAAACATTTAGCATAACACAATTCTTCTATAAGATAAAATAAATATCCAAAAAGGGCTTCAAAATAACAAATTATAATCCTAAGTAGGTAAAAAGTTTAAGGAGATAAAAAGAGAGTTGTTGGTGAGGTACTTTTTCAAATTATTGGTTAAAAAAGGAGCAATTTGACACTAAACTCAAAGTATAAGAGTCTAATTATACTATTTTAAAGTAAATGGTGCAAAGTGTAAAATAATCAATAATTTATATAATTTTCGGGTTGGTATTTGAGCCATACGTTACGGTATTCAAAACCTTGCTTGACAGAGATGCCACGGAAGGTAGGAAGCTGTAGAAATATATATGTGTTTGTAGTTTCATTATTTTCGTTTGGGTAAACTTTATTTTTCACCTCAAAGTATTGAGTGATTCTCACTTTGCCCTCTTAATTAATATTTTTTTCATTTTATACTTTTATTTATATATACTGTTGCAATCAACCCTGATATTTGACGGATGGAAATCTCCACTTAATCTGCGATGTGTTAAGAGAACAAATGGCACCTAAGTTGTATTGCAACGGTTTATATAGGTGAGGCTATAAAGTGAGAAGATTATTAGTTAAGGAGGATAAATGGAAATTTCTCAATACTTTGAGGAGGCAGAGTGATTTACCCATTTTGTTTTTCTTTGTGCGTTAACAACACGTGGAAGCGAGGAAATATTTATATATAATTCATTTAAAATGAGACTAATATTGAATATTTTTCGTAAAAATTATAAAAATAAAAATTTAAAATTTTGGAAGAAAATAATGAAAGATTGAGTTTTGGAGAGATTTGAGTGAGTTTTTTTTAATAAAAAAAATAGACGTGTAATTAGAGTTGACACGATAGCAAAATGCTCTAAAATTACTTTATGAATAAATTACACTGTTTTTGATACTTTAAAATAAAATATTGAGTTGGGGATGCGCTTAGGTAATTCATATAGAGAGAGATCGATACACAAGGTATATCATGTGAAAAATCTTTGTATCTAATGCTTGCATCTTCCGTATTACCACGGCTGCTGGCATAGAATTAGCCGATGTTTGTTCCCCATATACCATCATTGCTTCTACTTTGGAAAAGAAGTTCATGATCCTCGGGCCCAACATTACTTTGTCTTGCTTTCATCCATTGCTACCACTGAGCTATTGAGGAGCAAGGAGAGATTAGATCTCGTAGAGTTCTATTCTCGTTCTCAACTCATGACTAATACGAGCTTGAAGTTTCCTTCGTAAAAGTAAAATTGAGAAATATACAATTAGCTTCCAAAAACTAGTTTTTTTTAGAGATACTTTTTAAATTGTTTTTTGATTCAAGAACAAAAAAATTTGAAGTTGCTTATAGAATAAAAAAATAAATGTGTTGCAACAAACATTAGTATGCCCCCATACAAATTGTAATTTTAGAAACACTTTGAACCAATGATTTAGAACCATTGAATAATTTTTTTTTTTTATAGAATTATTCATTAAAATAACAT
>BRYE01000009.1:17976449-17978949 GCA_030159115.1 Actinidia arguta var. hypoleuca | reverse complement strand
CTAAGAGTAATACAGAAATAAAATGAAAAACCTCATTTGAGTTAGTTTTCTTTCAAAAAAAAATGACACGGAGGTGAGGTCTTAGGGATAAGTTGGAAAATTAGGATACTGATTATGTAAAATATAATTTTATATTTTATAATAAAAAATTATTTGAATTCAGTAGTTAAAATTGTTTTTTTTTCTCTTTATAGGAAAAAATATAATTATTATCTTTAGTAATGATTCAACTATAATTATCTTTATCTTATCGACTATAATATACAAGACATATTGTAATCTTAATTTGATAATAGTTCAAAAACGCAACCTAGAATATCTAAAAAGTATCGAATACATTTTGAAAATATCCAATATAAGTATCGAATATAAATGCGTCTATTTCTAGAAGTATCCGTTATTCTTGGAAATTCTGTGAGAAAAATCCATGAATAAAGAGAGTAAGGATTGGAATGCATCACACCAAATTAATGTTTTCACCAAAATTTAACTCTAACTTTGATGAAAAAGGTAAAGATTCGAGATGACCTAGTGCAGCAGAATTCGATTCAATTGACGGAAACCCAAAGTCACAATCCGATACGATTCCAACTTTTCAAAGTTGTCCAGACAAACAACAATTCACCACCGAAGATCACGACATTCCCTCTATATCTCATATGGGTTTAATAATTATAGGAATCAGTTCTAAATGGAGTCATGTTACAAATAATCTCGTTGAGAAGTGAACCGTGCGAGAATAATGAGAACTGAAGCGGCGAGCAAGAGAAGAAGGCATCACGGATGCACTAGAGCCGAGATCTCACAGCGCATCTTTCCTCCCTCTCTCTCTTCTTCACGATTCAACGGTGTCTTCTTTCTTGATCCATTACCGATGCTCTCTCTGTTTTCTCTTTCTGTGTTGATTTTCTCTGCTTTCTCTCTCTATATCCTCTCTCCTCTTGAAGATTCAACGGTGTCTTCTTTCTTGATCCATCACTGATTCTCTCTCTATATATTAATTTTCTCTAAATTCTCTCTCTCGAATTTTGGAAACATCACGGTGTCAGTCGCCTCACGGCCTCAGAGCATGTATTGCTCTTTCCGGGTCCCTAAAACGGCTCGCAGGCCGCGCTCTAACCCGGGTTTGGCCCATCAAAAAGAGGGACTGACCCAGCCCGAGACTGCAAATTGGGTATTGGGCCCAAGTGCCTTTGGATTAATTTTCTTTCCTCTCTCAAGCTACGAACTTTCCTTTTTTTCTTTTTCTGGGAAAAATAACAAAAGACCCCTAAAATTTTGATAAAATATCTAATAAACACTTAAATTTTAAAAAACATCAATTAAATACCTAAATTTTAAAGTTCATCATCAATTAAACCTTGAGCTCATATTTCGTTAAAAATTAGACGGAACAATCCATGTTGACGCTTAGCTAAATACACTTGGCACTGGCTTGGAATCCTAATATTTTAGAGACCCACGATTCTGCTATCTCAAATGCCACATCATGTATGATAGGATCTACAATCTAATTACAAACATTAATGTGATAATGATTAAGTATAAAAGAACTATACTTTCATTAATCACTCTATCTTTAAAGTATTAGGATTTTCAAATCAATGACAGTTAAGTGTGCTGAAACTGTTCTCGAATTTGAACTAAGGGGTCTAATTGATGACGAACTTCAAAATTTAAATGTTTAATTGATATTTTTTAAAATTCAAATAAGACATTTTGATAAAAAATTTAGATTTTTTTTATATTTTTCCTACCTTTTTATAATGATGGGGGGATGCCCAGCTCCCCTGAAATAAGCTCAAGCGGCTGGACAGGCCTGTCCCTGGGCCAAGGCCCACTAGGCCATGGCCTAGGGTCCCCCAAAATACTCAAATTTTAGGGGGCCCTTAGGTTTGATCAAGTAGTATATGATATGACCCAGAAAAAGGTTCAAATTGAAAAAAAAAAATAATTTGGACAGATTTTATAATTGGGTTATAAATAATAAGAATTTGTCCAAAACTACACTTCTGGACAGATTTAGTCTCAAAATAAAAAGAGGCAGCCCCTCTTAATCTTTTTCAAAGGAATTAAGGAAGATGAGTGTTCAAGTGATACTTTTTTTTGATAATTTTAATGATAAATACTTTTGTAGATTTATTTTTCTTAATGCTTCTAATATTTTAAATTAGTTTTTACATGTTTGAATTTCAGTTATTGAAATATAAAAGGTCATATTTTAAAAGTTGGCATAGGACACCCGAAAACTCAGGGACGGCTCTGGGGCTGAATGAGCTCAGACCCAATCGTCACTGGGTGGTCGATTAAATTAGAATGGGTAAATTACACTGATTTCACCTAAGATTACTGTCAATGGCAGAGACCTCTCTTCAAGTTTTTAAAATGACACTGACTTCCATTGTCAGAGTTGTCTCTCTCAGTGTCAACAAAAAGTGTCTTTTTACTTATTTACCTTCAACTACGACTATTTTTCCACCCAACTCTCTCTCTCAGAGTA
>BRYE01000009.1:17963949-17968949 GCA_030159115.1 Actinidia arguta var. hypoleuca | reverse complement strand
CCACCCGCCATTCCCTTCAAGTACTGACCCTATTGATTAGTACTTGATTTAAAATGTAAAGTATTGACTGAAATAATCAAAACTAAATGCTGAAAAATAAATTTTTTGGCAGAAATGTGAAGCTGTAAATTCTATTTACCCCTTTTTTTAGTCATGGCTTTTTTCTGTGTTTTCACTTGACACTAGCTAACAAGAAATTAATTGTAGACTTAATATAAAGATGAGCTCTTCCTATTTTGTCATTTCTAAATCATTGACAAGCTCTGTCGTGCAATCCGGGCCGGTACGAATCTTATCAATATATTTGATAATAACTTTAATAAGCATGTCATTGCGTTTAGAAACTGTAACCTAAATGATCTATATGTGGGACCCTAAAAGATTTGTTTTGAAGGCTTGCTAATCAAAAACTAAAATAAAAGTTCATAAGAGTTATCTTGATGGGATTCGCCAATAGTAATATGTTTGGCCTTAACAATAAGATCTAAATCAGGTTTGTCGGATATTGGTAATTAACTATAAAATCAATAAAAAAAAAAAAGAAATTAAAACAAATTCAAAAGAGTTATAGAGTTGTGGCGCGTGAACAGTAATATGTTTGGTCCTTAAAAATAAAATTCAAATAAGTTAATCGAATATCGATAATTATACGATTGGTATTCAATTTATTTTCAATCATACTTATTATTTATTTTTTCCCTTACAAACGTAATTTGATATTACCCATTTTCGATCACGTTAATTTTTAGCAAAGATAATTTCCTTCACAAGATCTATTAAATGAACGGCTCAAATTACGTAAAGAAGCATACAATAATATATCGTAACATAAATTAAACAATAACTTGCATGTGACCAAAAAAAGAAAAACCTAAGTATCAATCTTGTCAATGTATTCAAGACTTAATTTCACAAACACCCCCTTAATTATCGTATTTTTTTTTATCATTTTTATTCTCTCATTTAAAAAGTAAATTATATCGACATCTTCAACTATTTAATTATATCACTTATACCCCTTTCATTATTAATCTATTTCAAATAGTGATGAAAATCGATCACGTATTGTCCATGTGTGCTTACATTAAATGCATTTATGTCTAAAATGTTATTATTATTTTTGCAAGAAATAAGTGAACGCTCTATTTAAAACCTCACTAATAAAGGTTATGTTTGTTTTCACAATGGTTGATTAAGCATGTATATGGAGTATTGACTATTTTTTTTAAAAAATAATGGTATTTTAGACATAAAGACATTTAATTTAAACACATGGATAACATGTTGTCGATTTCCATCATTACTTCAAATAGATTAGTAACGAAAGGGGTGTAAGTGATACAATTAAATAGTTAAGAAGATCAATATAATTTATTAGATAAGTAGATAAAAATAATAAATTGTGATAGTTAAAAAGGTATTTGTGAAATTAAGCCTATATTTGATCATAATGTTGATAAGCACGCCAAAGCGTTTAGAAACTGTCAACTAAATGATCAACGTGTGGGACCATAAACGATTTGTTTTAAAGGCTTGCTAATCAAAAAAATAAAATAAAAGTTCATAAGAGTAGTCTAGTTGGGATTCGCGAACAGTAATGTACCGGGGCTTAACAATCAGATCTAAATCTGGTTTGTCGGATATTGGTAATTAATTATAAATTTTATTAAAAAAAAATCAAAATAAAACAAGTTCACAAGAGTTGTAGAGTTGGGGCACATAAACAATAATATGCTTCGTGCTTAACAATAAGATTCAAATCAACTGTAATCATATGATTGATATTTGATTTATATTCAATCATATTTGTCATTTAATTTTTTCACTACAAATGTAATTTGATATTACCCATTTTTTATCGCGTTAATTTTTATCAAAGATAATTTCTTTCACAAGATCTATTAAATGAACAGTTCACATTACATAAAGAAGTAGAACATAGTGTATCATAACATTAATTAGACAATAACTTGCATGTGACCAAAAAATGAAAATCCCATGTCTTCATTCATTTTGTAAAAGATAAAATACCAAGTATCAAATCTGATCGAGTTAGAGCAAACACAGTCGTTAAATTATCTCTCTATAGCAAGCTTGGTAGGATCCCTATGCCGAAGCTAGGTCGAGACCTAACATTAGCTCTAGTTGAGCTAGGGTACACACCGTTGTCAGGCTATCACTCTATAGCAAGCGCGGCAGAATCATTGCGCCTGAGTTTGGTCAAGACGAAACGGCCAACGGCAATTCCGAGATCAAGAGATAGCAGGTGACTTGCACGACAAGGTCTCCTTTTGACAACTGTCACTCCTAGATCGATACGTCGACGACATGATGACCAACTACCAAGCAAACCTTAAGGGCATAGCTAAGTCGATCGGCTACTCACTGACACAACAATCAGTTCGTTTAGTCACGCACCGAGCTGTAGTCTATTCAATGACATGATATTTAGCGAATTTCGGCACGCGCCGAATTGCTATATAAGGTGAGGCCTTAGTCTTTCAAATGTATTCAATTTCAATTACTCTATTATTATATTATCTCTCTACATACACTTTATAATCACAAGCCATTTAATTTGATCATCAGAGAGCCGTTCCAGAAAACAGTTTCGGCGATCGTTCTCACTGTTCCTATCTTGCAGCTAAGTCCAACAAATCTAAAATATCGTCTACCATCACCCATTGTTGTGTGGCCACCGCAAATGTTTATTTTTAACTTTCTCTATTTCATTTCCATTATTCACACCCCATACATTCATTCTTGTTAGCTAAGAAGCACAGGATTGATCTCCAATTGATTCTCACCGGGACGCATGTGTGTTCATTGCAAATTGGGGGTATACAAATTTTCAATTCTACCTCACGTGCAAAACAAGACAAATTCAGACAGCTCGCTTTCACATTAATTTGGTAAGTTCTAAAGTAAATTATTACTCCCTATTGTAGCAATTATGACTCTTCCACTCAAAAAAAGGTACTCCAAATACCAAAACATTAATATAAATATTTATTTTTAAACTAACGTAACATATTTACTTTTCTACTTTTAAATAATATAGAAATTGAGACACGAAAAGTAGTACTTTATTCATTCAACGAGCAAGAAAATTTTGTTTTTTGTTGACATTCAAATAAATTCACCCAACAAAAAATGGAAACTAGATCTCCACATTCATTATAAGACATACAACACTGGTTGGCATTTGAAGATGAAAAGGAAACAAAAGCCTATGTAAATTATTTTTAATAAGACGTGTGAAATAGGAATTAAAACGTACTGATATGGAGACTTTCATTTTCTTTTATCAAATTATTAAAAATAAGATTTTTATTGTCAATTTTAAATTGTAAAGGATTCAATGGTAATATAGGGGAGGAAAAGGACATATAGGTCATATTCCCTAGAAAATAAACATCCGTACCTGTACATTTCTCACGTTGTCGCTTAGTTGGTAAAATGAATGGCTGTGCAAAGCCGAAAAAGTAGAGTCTTATCAATAGGTAGTGATAATTAATGATAAGCCACCAAGCAATTTAAAAAGAGGCAAGATCAGTGGGACCCTAAATGAGCTGTTATCGACGTGTACTTATCAGAGTCCTTATCGTGAATTGCAGAGTGGTCTTATAGGAATATCTTTTTTTTTTAAATCCTAGTTGAGTTAATTAATAATATAAAAAAAATTAGGTGTAGTATTTGTTGTAAATACCAAATTTATATTGCGATTCTATGTTATTTTGGAATGAGAATAATTCAATTATGATTTTAAAAGGAGTAACTCAATACGAAGTCGTTTATCTATGTTTTGGGCAAGATTTAATTGATTTCATTAACTCTAGATAGATGGAGACTAGCAGATAATTTAAATTATTACTGAATTAAAAGTATGAAATTTGATTTGTTACAATTAAAATTATAAAATTTAATTTGTTTTCCTTGTCAAATCCTAAGAATTTTTTATGTAATTTTTTAATTTTTTTTAACTAGATGGTTTAATAGATCATCAACAAAAAGGACTTGGGAATCTTATGTAAATTAGGATTGGTGTTTGTTTTTTTGTATAATTTTTTCACTCAAATAAGTACATAATAAATAGAAATTAGATCAAATTTAGAAGAGAAGAGTCACTAAAAAAAACAAATAAATAATTATATAAAATTATTATTTTTTGATTTTTAGTGCAATTTTCTTTTCAATATTGATAGACTTTTTCGCGTTTTAGGTGCATGCAAACTAGAAGCTCCTAAAAGTGACCAAAAAAAAAAGATTTGGACTAGATTTAAAAATATTTTGCAGAACTAATTCAAATAATCATTTGAAATCGATAAGTTATTAGGTTTTTATGTATGAAAATAATTTTCACACTCATTTTTCATTACAAATAAATTTTTGTAATTATTATGTAAAATTACAAAACAATCATAAAATTATTTTGCTATATAAATACTCCATTCATTTCAATTTGTCTGTTCAGAATACTTGTCGATTGTAGTCATAAAAACTTATATTAAAGTTGAATATAGAAACAATCTCGAAAATCAATTATCTTTATATTTGATTTTGAGTAAATTAAAGTAATTTTTTTTCAAAAAAAATTGGAAATGCCAAAAAGAAGAGAAACAAAATGGAATAGAGGAGTAGAAAGTTTCATTTCTTATTTGTAGGACTTCTCACTCATTACGGAACCTTAGTCCGTACTATGCTGTTATCATAAGATAAGACGGCAAGCTTATAAAGGGTACCATTTCCCTATCTACCATCGCATCGCGTAGTGACATAATTGCCATTTAATATACATGTTTGGAATTATTTTTGTCCGAATTTATTTTTTTAATTCATCTTTCGTATACAAATTGAAAAAGAAAAAAAAAACTAATTGAAGGTAAATATATATATATATAAAAAATACAAAACGACACAAATCGTCTTCAAAATTTTTTATTTGGATTGTCTTTAATCTTAGTGTCAAATTTTTTATCCCTAACGAGCCCTGAATCTTG
>BRYE01000009.1:17953949-17958949 GCA_030159115.1 Actinidia arguta var. hypoleuca | reverse complement strand
TATAAAATAGAGAACAAATTAAAAATTATAATAATTTTAAAAAAGTGTTATTAGTTTGGATAAATAATAATAAAAATTATTAAATATAAAAAAATTAATTAAATGAGAAGAAAAAAAAAGATTTTTTTTTTTCGTGTGTAGGGGTTCAACTAAAAAATGATTCAATAGATAAAAAATATTTTCAACTTTATATATTTTTGTCAATTGGATCAAAAACTACGTGAGTCTCCCACTTTTGAGAAGAAGGAAGTGATAGTTTTATGAGAAAAAAATAAATTCAGATGAAATCTCAGTTGTTGTATTCACTCAAATGAATTTTAACCGTAAATAACGAAAAATAGATTTAAAATTCAAAATAAGTTGTGATTTATATTATGAATTGTGTTTTAGTTGCTTAATTCGAAAGCAATGTTAAGAATTACATATAATAATGTGCTGACGCGAGTTCTCATGCTCATGGTTTGGTCTAACCATGAGCTCAGCAAGTCCCTGGACAAGGTGTATCAAGCCAACAGTTCCCTCACGTACGACCTTGTCTCTCATTCTGAGGGATTGATCGTGCTGGGAGGGGCAGTAGAGCCTATGGCAGACCTTTACATTCATAGAGCTCGTCAACCCAATATTATATAAACAGGGTCCCATTGGAGATGCTATGAATTTGTCATCCTGTGATGGTTACCTTAACGCTAGTGATGCATTATGAGGTAGTCATTGTTGACATTCTGTTTACATATTCGTATGGGTTTGTTGGTTTTTAATTTTTTATACATAGATTAAGTTGCCAAAATTGTTTAATAGCTTTAACTAGATTGTTTGGTCTTTCTCTAGTTTTTAAGTTGATGCAAGCATGGGCGGAGCCATTATAGGGACTGGGAAAAAAAAATATATCTTTAATTAATTTATTTAATTATAAATATAATTTTAACTTCAGAAAAAATTAATAATTTATCCTAATTTCTATAAATTTTATAATTTTAACTCCGCTGGATATAAGTAATCTAATAAGTGATCATTTAGGCATTGTTTAACTTTTTTTTTACTCTGATAATATTATTATGCTGGTGGAAGTTGATTTTTGAGAGTCAAAAAGTGTTTGGTGGAAGCAGCAATTATCTTTAAAGCTTGATTCTTATCCTAAAGTTTTGATTTGAGAATATCTCAATTTCATAGTAGTAATAGCTTTTAATATTTTTAAATTATTTAGGTTCGTCACTCTATTATTGATATTAATATAATATTTTATGACTTTAAGTTAGAAATTTTATGTTTTGTATGAGTATCCGTTTTCTTAAAATCAAAATCCTGCGATCGTATCTAACGAGTAGAGATGCTAAATAATCAAACATTAGTCTATGAACTTGACTTAGGTGTTATTGCATTTCCACACCAGCACAATACATTTGGCTTTGCTTAAACGGGAGAATATAAAAAAAACTCTAAACTTTCAATCAAATGTCTCTTAGACATCTCAATTTAAAAAAAAAAAACTTTAATTAAACACCAAAATTTTGAGGTCTATCATCAATTAGACTTTTAAACTCAAATTTCATCAAAAATTAGACGAAACAGCCAATGTTTGCTCTTAGTTGGCCACACGTGGTACTGACTTGAAAACCCTAATACTTTTAAGACCCACAATCCTACCCTATAAAACGCTACACCATATACGATTAGATTCACAATTTGATTACAATCACTAATTCGATGATGATTAAATATAAAATAAGCCTAATTTTAGTAATTACTTCCTCTCCGTGACATTAGGGTTTTCATATGAGCGCATCGTGTGACTAGCTAAGCTCCAACATGGGTTGTTCTGTCCAATTTTTATCGAAATATAAGCTCAAGGATCTAATTGATAATGGATTTAAGTTTTAAGTGTTTAGTTGACGTTTTTTAAAATTGAGATGTGTATGAGACATTTAATCAAAAGTTTAGGATATGTTTATGGGGAGATATCAATATAACAATTGCAAGTGCCTCTTTGCAACCATTTGGTGCCTCTTTGCAAGCTGTGCCCCTCGACATTTGAACAAAACCTTGAGTGAAACAATATCATTGTGGGTGAGGTCTAATCTTGTCTAATAGCATAGATAAAAGATTTTGATTACGTTGGTTTTGTGCGAATTCTGGACACAAAAAATTTCTCCAAACTCATTGATATATATAGAATACCAAGAATAAAAACTCGATCACTTTGTTAACTTTGAATAATGCTAAAGAACTTGGAACAAAGTAGAGAGAAAATCAAAATCTACTTGCGATTACAAAGTCAAAGTTTGGATTTTATAAGAGAATAATCGTAGGATTAAGGGAAAAAAGGAAAAACAACTAAAGTATAATCTAGCTTTATTAAAGGCTATGATCAAGCTTTAGATTAAAGAGAGAATCTTGATACCAAAGAGAATCATTAAAAATGCTCAAAAGATGGTCAAAATCAAAAAAATTGGTCAGAATTAGAACAGGTCGATTGATCTTGAACATCTCTCGTTAAACCCTTTTCAAAAAAAGTGAAATTTGAAATTTTCTAAACTTAGAGAGAAAAATCCCTCAAAAGCAGGTCCATAGGACTTTAGCAGACCCTATGATAGTCTCAGCTTGCCATATAATCTTCTGCTACATGATCCGCATCACTGATGATTCCCTACAATTCAGATACAAGAACTTGAACTTTTGATTCCCTACAATTCAGATACAAGAACTTGAACTTTCTACGCGATTAGTTAATCACTCATTCTGATCTGTTGCCCAATTTATTGTTTGCAGGAAAGCTGGAACACCAAGACCTCTTTGGAATGCAGCTTCTCAAATTTTTATGGCTGTTGGTTACATTCTAATGGCCTTGGCTGTGCCCGGTTCGCTCTATATCGGCTCAATCATCGTTGGTATATGCTACGGGGTCCGACTTGCTGTCACGGTCCCAACTGCCTCCGAACTATTCGGCCTCAAGTACTACGGTCTCATCTACAACATTCTAATCCTCAACCTCCCACTCGGCTCCTTCCTCTTCTCTGGCCTGCTCGCGGGTCTCCTATATGATGCTCAGGCTACCACCACAGCTGGAGGGGGCAACACGTGCATTGGTGCACATTGTTACAGGCTTGTGTTCGTGATCATGTCTATCGCTTGCATCATTGGCTTTGGTTTAGATGTCTTGTTGTCAATAAGGACAAAGGCTGTCTATGCCAAGATTTACGCAAGCTCGAAGTCGAGGAAATCATCCTCCGTGTCCAATCGCCACTGAAAATTGATCAATACTCAATCAAACCAAAACGAAAAAGATACATAGGATTGATGGGTATTTTTACCAAATGATGTCCTGGCTGAGCATAATTTGGTATTAGACCATTTTTCCCACAAGTATTGTTGTATCAGCTTTTTTTCTCCCCGTATTCATTGTAATAAACTTGCTGCAACTGTCGCTATTGGCTTTTCACAATTCTAAGAGCTTCCATTGTAATCCATTTAATGCGTCGTTCTGCAGATTTTAAGTCTAAACACATTCTGTATTTCAGTTGGGTATGGCTTCATGTGGAAAACGGTAGTTTCTGGGCTCCGACTAATATAGCTTCTGGTTCTGGGCTTATGCAATCTTTTGAGGTGACTTTCTTCGTTTCCAAATCTATACTCCATCCTTGTACATATCCCCAATACCCGACGGGAGTGTTTGGAAGCTACCATACCCTTTTCCAATTCGGATCGAGTAAATACGGGTATACCCGATCGCAGATTTTAAATTTCTTTTCTTCAAAAAGAGAACTTATTATAAAATGAACAATTATGTAAGAGTAACTTAAAAAAATTGCAAAAACAATAAAAATTTGTTGAAACCAAAACCAGCAAGCTCCCATAACAATATTAAACATGAAACGTGTAAAATATAAAAAAAAAAAAATCAAAAAAAATCCAACTTAGAAATCCAACGTTAAGGTAATGTTTGTTAATTATTTAATTTTTATTTTTTTGCTTAACCAAAAATAAAAACTTGTTAGTGTTGCTATAAATGTAAATAAGGCAAAATTACTACCACTATTTTTGAAAATAGTAAAAATAACAAAATGGTGTTTTTGTTTTGTGTACAAATTTTTTTCATCCATATCCCTCTCATTCAACCCTTCACCGACACCGCCGCTACCTCCACCACCGCCGCCGCCATGATCTCCGTCTCCACCACCATCGCTATCATTTTTTAAATAGTTTAAAAAAATATGAACACAAACATATTTTTAGTTTCTGTTTCACAAAAAACTAAACAAAACTAACAAACACAAAAAATATAAAAATGAAAACTACATTAAATACTTAGAGGTCAATATCTAAATACTAATAACACTAGAAGGTATATGTAATTTAAAAATATAATCATATGGGTATGTTTATAATATTACTCAATAAAAAACAGAGAGAGAGTACATGCAGATAAAAAGGGAGTGCAAAAAGGTGTATATATATACACACACACGTCAAGTAATATTGATGCGCAAAATAGGCAATAATGCATGTTGTGCAAGCAAGATTTTGCCCTATGAGCCCGCAAAAGCTCCATATGGTTTTGCAAGGAACAAGTTAAAAAAAACAATTTCGATTGTAGGCCACTTCTTTGGTCATATAATTAATGAAATTGGAATGATTTAGCTGATAATCTAACTAGAATTCATTTAGCTCCAACAACACAAGTCAGTTGGGACAAGTTGCATCACCTGAAAAACTATTGTTGTATATTATTTTTTTATATATTTTGCTATTTTTTTCGGAGTTAAGATTGTATTTTAATTATTCTGGGTTGTTTATTGGCTTCTAATTGTGTTTATTTTGTCTTATTTTTACAAAATTCGGCTTCTCTCTAATCCATCGTCGGGTATGAACGGAAGAAGTCTATTCCAAAGCTCAAATATTATGTCACATCATAGTTAGTTTGTTTTTTGTAAATGAAAGATTTAGATTTGTCTACGACTCACAAACTCAACATTGTATCCAAAGAAATAAAAAACGGACTGCAT
>BRYE01000009.1:17926449-17931449 GCA_030159115.1 Actinidia arguta var. hypoleuca | reverse complement strand
GCTTTGTGATAGAATAGAATGAAGCACGAGACACATTCAATAAAGATGAGATTCTTTTGGTCCTAGATTTGCCTCCCAATATTAAAACCAAAGAGGAAATCAGAATTTATGATGTTTGTTGACAAAGGACTTCATTTTAAGTTAGTGTATTGGAAGAAATAGGCATCCCTTGCTTTGCCAATGAAGTTGATCATAATTGAATGTAGGTAGGAGTAAATTATACCATTGGTCCGTGCACTTCTAATTTGAGCAATTAGAACTTGTGGGGGAGTAAGTTAGAGAGATGAGGGGAAGGAAATCGATGATAGAATCTCGTGGTGGTCCGGCGAAGGTGGGAACATACACCAGTCAACAACAATGTCCTAACTGCAGCATAGAAATAATGAGATCAGTCGCCGGAGTTGTTTCCAAGAAACAGCTCTCCGACGATCAACTTAGATGATCGGAGAAAATATATAGAGAGAGAATGTATGTTTTAACAGTTGAAAGTGTGTACCTTTTTTGGAAACATAGGTTCTCCTTATATAGCACAGTTTGACGCATATCTCGACGCGCCGACTGTCACACCAGTTGGTAGGTGACTGACCTAACCATGTTTCTGAGGCTTAGTTGGCAACATGTCTCCATACCGCAGACGTCTTGTTCCAGGCATGGGGGATGTCAGAGGAAACTTCGTTGTACAACTTATCCTATGTCCCCTGACATGCCTCTAGAACACCGTTGACTATTTTCTCTTGGTCACCTCACTGATCGACGTCAGTACATGGTAGGGATCTGACCGAGCTCCGATGCACGTCGTCCCCCTTACTTTGCTTCACAGTGATTTCTCGGAGGTGGCCCTTATCTTGGACAGAGTTCGGTGCTCGCAAAGAGCTCGGCTAACTCTTCCCTAATGTTGTGCCATGTGTCGGCGTTTGATTAGTTTTTGAGCTTGGTTTGAGCACTGATGCTGAGGCTTTCCTACCTACTCTTGGGGCTTGTTTGTTTCAGATGTGCAGTGGGGGAGCTGACACATGTTTGTCTCTCATTGGTTTGGGTGAGACGATTAGCTCTCAAAACGATGCGCCCTAAGGGCGCGTTTGAACAGTTTTTGGTCTCTTCAACTTCTATATGTATTACCGTATGTCTTCCATGTCACTATTCACATTGCCTTTCTGCAAGTTTTAGAGAGAGAAAAAGCGCGACTGCTACCTTCTTCTACTCCATCACCGATCTTCGCTTCGACTCTAATTCCGATCACTTCATTGATTGTTGGTTGCTTCTTTGCCAAATATTTTATTTTCTTTCGTTCATGTGTATGTAGCTTTTCTTCTGCCATTTTTGAGTTTTTGTAGTTTTTAGGCTTCTTGGTGCATTTGTCTGTTGTTGATTGTGCGATTTGTGCATTTTTCATTGCGTTTGTTCGTGGTTGCTAATCTGCCATTGATGAGTGGTTGGAGCTTTCCCGATCTTGATCATGTTTGCCCTTGACCCGTTTTCTCCTATTGAAACGGGTTTAAGTTGTATCTGTGTCATCAATCCATTAGACTTCTGAAGTTAGGGATCGTTCCCCTCAAATCCATTTGCCTCCGAGGTTAGCTTGAGGCGAACGGGGGGGGGGGGGGGGATTTGATCATATGTTCACTGAATGACACACTGGTAACTTAGTATTCTCTAGGACGAGCTTCAGTACCTGTACCAAGCTCGGTTTGCCCACCCTAAGAACTAGAGCTCATGGGACCGAGCTCCTAGTTCTATGCGGCCTGTGTTCGCCATGATTATGTAGTTGAGCTCGTTCTCACTATTTGCTTTTGTTTTCAGAACATGGAGTTGAATCGGGCTCAATTGCTGGTTCATGATGACGCGACCTTAGCTCAGTTTCTTGCTAACCATAACATTCCAAATAACGTCCTCATAGAGAGACCAAGCCCCAATGAAGATACCAATTTGATGGAAGGGGAGGACAACCGAATACCAGTCTAGACTTGGCTGATTCACCAGGCCGGCCTTAAGTTCCCCTTGAGTCCCCTACTGAATGAGGTTATGGCCTTGTGCCGTCTCACCTTCATGTAGGTGTTAGTAAATTTCGTTCGAACCGTATTGGCGGTGGACGTTTTGATGAAGAGAGAGGGCAAATATTTTTTTATTTTAGTTAGCTTAGATTGGAATTTTTATATTTTCCTATTCCTTTCGTATGGTGACACTAAAAAGGTAAAAAATAATCACTTTCCACACCATCCATCGCCTTATCATTCACAGATAGACCATACAGGCACAAATACGTTACAAACAAAACAACTTTAAAGACAGAATATGACTGGATATGTAGATCTAAATACGATTATATTCAATTCAATCCCTCTTATTAGAGTGGATAAGAGTAGTAACTATACTTCTTTCATTTTATTTTGATTTTTTTGCAGCTTTAGCTTTGTGATAGAATAGAATGAAGCATGAGACACATTCAATAAAGATGAGATTCTTTTGGTCCTAGATTTGCCTCCCAATATTAAAACCAAAGAGGAAATCAGAATTATGATGTTTGTTGATAAAGGACTTCATTTTAAGTTATAGTGTAGTGGAAGAAATTGGCATCCCTTGCTTTGCTAATGGAGTTGATCATAATTCAATGTATGTAGGAGTAAATTATACCATTGGTCCGTGCACTTCAAATTTGAGCAATTAGAACCTTATAATTTTCAATTACTTACAATGTGGTCTGGGCATCCAATTTCGTTTTAAAAACGAACAGAAATTGCATATATTTTTTTTACATTTTTTGTCATTATTTTTAACGAATTTGGATGGATGGACAGCATTGAAATTGATTGCAAACTGACGAGTTTGAACTGTTCAAATTGTAACTAAAGGAACCAAAGTGAGATTTTTCTTAAACTACAGGGACCAGAGATGAAATTTACCCATTTTGCAATGGCATCCCAAGTCAATGCAGGTGCTCAAATCCATGCCTATTGAGCATCCAAAAAGCAAAAGTGCTTCTCAATTCAACACATCAAGCCCAAACAATGTGTTGAGAAAGGAGGGTGAAAAATAAGCATGAGATTGACCTAGCAAACAAGCTTTCATGATTGCCAACACACAAAAGCATATCTAATAGACTTCCCTCTCCAAAAAATTTCTCTATACTCTGAATGTCAAAGGATCCAATGCATATAAAACTGAAAGAAGTGTGGGTTTTCAATTACCAAATATCAAAATCACATTCAATAAATGTTAGTAATTAAATCAGTAAACAAACAAATAGTATAATCATATATAAACCCGTATTTGATTCCCTATGTGTAGGTTATGACGGTTGAATACGACTCTAAGACACAACATTTAAATCTCAATGATGTCTCTACTATGCACGATCAATGAAAGACGAATGTGCTAAATCTGTGTAAGATAAAACAGAGACACATGAGACATTAAAGAAAAAAAATGAGAAAGATAATTGTAAGATATAAATAGTTGAGCTGGGTGGTTCCCATATTTATAGGACTCAAAATACTTATTTCTCAAAAGTTATGTCGTTCAAAAAAGGGAAACAGTTTTTAATTTAAAAAAAAAATCACATCTTTTCAATAAAAATATACCATTTCATCACTTTAAATTTTAAAACTTCAATTTCCAACAAAGAAGTATGGGAGAGAGATGTTTTGTGTTGTATTCATATGATTGTGATTAGTGGATTTGGGAAAAAGTGAGTCATGCCAATGTAGTTATTTTGGAATGTTTAATTACTACAATTGAAACATCATTTTGGACGACTAATTGTTCATCATGGGTTGACTTAATAGTAAGCATGGGCGGCTTTAACCATGCTTATATTAAAACATAGTTTTACAACCAATATATATATATATATATATATATATATATATATATATATATATATATATAAATTTGAAAGAGCCCCTGTAATTAACTTCGGTACACAATTCGTGCTGTTTCATTGAAAAATAGAACCAAGAAAAGAAATTTTGCGTTTTTGTTTAAGGGAAGGGGTTGACTGTAATTTCAATTAAGGAATCGCTTCAATAATGGAAGTGTTTCAATTTCAACAGCAAAAGCATGATCTAACAACTCATTGGATTTATATAGAGGTGTTTATTTTTTGTTTCACGCTATGTTCGGTTTGATCCATTTTTAAATAGTGTTGTGTCATTTTGACTTATTTGATAAAAACTTAAAACACGGTCCACGGGCACGGCACACTTTGTGCCTTTTCTAATCATGCTCTTGAGTCCAATCGTGTCTAATAAAAATAAATGGTCTTTGAATTAATGCCCATGTTGTGTGTTCGTGTCGTACCCATTACTTCTCATTCAAATATCGTGCAGGCAATACGGGTCCCAAAACAATGGCTCAACTCCACACAACTTTTGTGCCCGGTCGAATCATCCCCTGCGTATTCTTAACACATTTCTAGATTTTTATGGTGCCTTTCAACTGTTAATAAAAATTTTTGTACTGATTTTGGCTCCATTTATATTTTGACAAAAAACAAATTCAGATAGCTATTCTTTGGTACCATCAGTATAACAATTTCTGTAAGGTTTAGTTCTAATAACTCACTTACACCTGCAAAACATTTTGCATATGTAATTATACACACACACACACACACACCCCACACACTACACACTACACACTACATGTATATAATGAAGTTGTCAATTAAACATGAAATCAAAATGGGTAATGGTCTACAAAATAACAGTTCTCTTCTGCAGCAGTTTGACAGACAGTGATGAACCACCTCTAGTCGATCTACCGGTTTATCTACTGATTTGTATGATCATACTGGCAATCAAAATTCATGTACAAAACTGTTAAGAGGACTCAGATTTAATTTGAAAAAAATAAAATTCAAAATACCAAAAACCCACCATTTGCTTGACTTGAATAGTTGATTGAGTACATTTCAGTCAAAGGAGACAACCACAGGGAATGTTTCTGGTCCACTCTGACTTGAAGCATGACTTAACCAAAAAAGAGTGGGTGTGGTGCCCCCA
>BRYE01000009.1:17913949-17921449 GCA_030159115.1 Actinidia arguta var. hypoleuca | reverse complement strand
AATAGAACTGTCCTTCAACGTCATTTTGAAAATGACTTCACCTTGGCTTGTCTGAATAATCATCGAGTGAACAAGCTTTTCTTAAAAGAATTTTATTCCCTGAATCTATAAGGCCAAGAACGTTTTTTATCTGAAAGGTTCTTATTCTCTGTATGGGTTGTACCTTTGTTCCGAAATTGCCCCTTCTCAGTCGTGGGAGGCAAAAAGTCATCTTTTCTAGGGGAACACTTTTGGTCTTTGGGTAAATTGCACAAACCTCGACTGAGGTTTCTAACCAAGTCACTACCATCCCCCAAGGTACAAAAAATTACTATCCCCTCCCCGAGGTTAATATCTGCATAACACTTGCTCCTGGCGTTAAGTGGTTAGCTGTTGGTTGTGTCCATCATATAGCTGTTAGAACCTCTATTTTGATCGAAATTTTCTTATTATTTGAACAAAATCTTATACTTTTCGATTTTATTTGGTGAAAATATAATGATTTTGTTCAAATTATCAAAATAAATCAATAAAGACAAAAAATTTAACTAATTTATCACATATAATTTATTTATTTTTTAGTAGTTCATCTTTAGTTAAGCTTTTTACAGTTTGATCAAAATTTTATAATTTTACTTGGCGAGAAAAATATGAAATATAAAAATCATACTCAAATTTTAAAAAATAGTTCACTAAGGAAAAAAAATAATTAATTTTTTGAATAAAACTGAATTTTTTCAAGTTTTTTTCATCTTTAATTAACTTTTTTCATCGATTGATCAAATTTTTATACTTTTTTTGTTTTACTTGACAAGAGAAATATAAAAATATAAATATTTTATTCACATTTGCAATCCAGTTCTCTTTGGCAAAAAAAAAAAGCTAGTTTGTAAAGTAAAAATAATTTTTTTATTTTTTTTCATTTTTAGTTTTTTTATCAAAATTTTATATTTTTTTTATTTTGCTTGATGAGAGAAATATGAAATATAAAAATCTTGTTGAAACTATCAAAAAAGTTCACGTAGGACAAAAAATTAAATAATTTATTGATTATAAGTGATTTTTTTTTAGTTTTTCATCTTTAGCAAACTTTTTTCATTGTTTGATAAAAAAAAATTATCCTTTTTTCTGTTTCACTTAACGAGAGGAATCGAAAAATATAAAAAAAATTCATCATTGAATCAAAAAATTATTCATTTTTCATCTCACTTAATGAGAGAAATCTGAAAATATAAAAATCTTGTTCAAAATTTGTAAAAAAATTTACTAAAACACAAGAAATTTAGCTAAATTATGGATTAACAAATTTCACTAAGAAAAAAAAATTAGCTAATTTTAGAAGACTTACCATAAAAAATATCTTCAATCTATGGATTGTTATATATGAAAAAAAAAGTCGGGTATTTCAGTCATTCAGGTCACGCCGTTTGCCATTGTTAACAGACATAGTCTGATAGAGGAGACCAGTGTAATTTCCAGTACCACAGGGATGGGAGGGGCTTAATTAGAAACCTCAGGGGAGGTTTGTGTATTTTCTCTTTTTCTTTTTACATGAAGAAAGCCTGGGCTTCTTTGTTTTACTCTCTTTTTCGGGTTTTGTCATGAGAGTAAAATGGGCCCACCTTCATCATTGAATGGTCCAGCTTTGATTCACGGGCTTTATGAAAGGGTTCACATAGCCCAAGGTCAGGTAGTCTAGGCCCAGACAAATAGAGCAAAATGTTTTTGGTCTTTTGAAGTTTTGGTCCTCAAAAGATTTAATAAGAGCAGTTTGCCCCTTAAAAGATTAGTTGAAGCCATTTGCCTCATCAATTTAATTAAAATTTCAAAAGATATTTAAATTGTAAAAGGTATATAAATTTTTAAAAAAATAAAATGTCGCTTGACATAAACTTGGTGGTTGTTTGCTTTGTTAAGAAGTATGGAGCATAATAATATAGCTCATCAAGTCATGCATTCGTTTTTTGTGAGGATATTTTGGTAGTTTTTCATAAACGTATGACTAGCTATATATTGTAGCAAAAGGCACCTCTAATGTATATTTTGTTTTCTTTATCCACTTTGTCAATATCGTGGATGCAACCCATATTGAGTGAATGACGTAATTCTCTTGATGCTTCTATGTTAGGTTTCTATGAATTCCTAAAATGGGCCACCTTTGTCCCACAATGATAACACAATATGCTAGGGGATACGTTGCTACACTTTAATTTAACTCGAGAGATATAAATTACTATAATTGATCTTTTAAGGGGAAAATTCTCTTTGTAAAATCTTTTTGTTATAGCTCAGTATTCTTATCTAACTTAATTGAGTTTAAAAAAGACTAATTTAGAGATTCTAAAGTTAACATATGAGCGAATCTCTAGTGGTCTAAAAGTATTCAAGCTGGCGACCCCTACAATGAAAAATCAGGGTGTGACAAAACCCAAGATTGTTTGGCATTGACCATTTATTAAAGAATTAGGTCTTTTAAATTTTTTATGAGACTTGAAACGTATGATTGCTAAAGATTGTATTTTAAGTTTTTGTTTTTGTTGTGCATGCAGAGAGATAATGCATGCAATGTGGAAGCCACAAAAGTTCAAGGCCATATACTTGGTGGCGACGGTGTATGTGATGACACTGACGCTACCATCGGCATCGGCAGTATATTGGGCATTTGGGGACAGGCTTCTCAATCACTCCAATGCTTTCGCTCTCTTCCCACAATCACCCTTCCGAGACATGGCTGTCGTCCTCATGCTAATCCATCAGGCATGCCTAGCAATACACACCTATAAATTATATATATATTATCAAAATATTTCCAGCTTGGCCTAAATTTTTTCCGTTTTACGGTTTTTTCGTTTTTAATCATTTAATCAATTTTTTATACTTTTCTGGTTTCCTTTGACGAGAGGATTTTGAAAATGTAAAAATTTTGTTCAAATTTGTAAGCAAAACCTACTAAAGACAGAAAATTAAGCTAATTTGTCGAGTAAGATTGAATTTTTTTTTGTATTTAATGAACTTTTTCACAAATTAAATATTTTTTTAAAAATTTTCAGACTCTCTTTGTCAAAAGGAACCGATTTTTTAATTGAATGATTAAAAAATTCACTTAAAAAAAAACTCAAAAACCTAAGCAGCAAAAAAGAAAAATTAGGCCAAACGCGGTCTTATTTTTGGGGTCACATGAATTTCTAAATTGTTATGGTTTGTGTAGTTTATTACATTTGGGTTCGCATGCACGCCCTTGTACTTTGTATGGGAGAAGGCGATCGGTATGCACGAGTGCAAGAGCTTGTGCAAGCGTGCGGCGGCGAGATTGCCTGTGGTCGTACCCATATGGTTCTTGGCCATCATCTTCCCGTTCTTCGGGCCCATCAACTCCACCGTTGGATCCCTCCTCGTTAGCTTCACCGTCTACATCATCCCCGCCCTCGCTCACATGATCATCTTCAAATCAGCCGCTGCCCGTGAGGTAACATACTCTAATATGCTGCTTTCCACACACGGTCCGGATTCTCTTTATTGCACTATTTGAATTGGATGGTCCGTTTTACTTGATGTGGTCCACGATGGGTCGATATACTAATGGTATATTAGAATCCTTACATCAAATAATACTAAAAAAATATCAAGTTGATTAGATAATCATAAGAATATAATTTCAACATGAGAGTCGTAAAACAAGTGTCCTATTTTAGATATTACATATGGTTTTAATATAAGTGTGTTGAAATCATATGACTTGAATTATCGAATTAATTAAAACTTTCAAGGATGAAATGGTTGTTGGCATCACAAGATTGGACTTTGTGATGAGCCCAATAGATAAAAGTCGAATCTACCCTTTTAAAAGTTTCAAGTTCAAAACCTTGTCTTATTTATTTTTGATCGGGTTACTTCATATAAGATTTTGCCTTGATTTTAAACAGACACACGGTGGGAAGCATTCTCTTACAAACTAATAACGAGGATATTATTATCAATTTATTATTCTATGATTATGATGCATTTCAAAAGCACGAGATTCTTGCTGATACAATGCGGTAGAGTATCTATCCGTATATGATTCCCTGCATCATGAATGGGAGTACATCAGAAATTCAGAATCTCCAAATTCATACCATGTTTAAATTAAAGCTGTACACACATCATAGAATATCGAATGAATTGAACCGTTAGTCCCTGTAGTTTGAGCAAATTTACACTTTGATCCCTTTGATTCTAATTTGAGTAATTAGAACACTAGCATTTCAATTTAGTTCCAATGCAGCCCCATACTCATTAACAATTTGGATAAAAAATAAGCACGTCAAAACTCACATGACCATTTTTAGGAATCAAACTAAAACTTTGTTAAACTATAGGAACCAAATGGAAACTACAAGATCCTAATTATTCAATTTGTAAATATATGGAATAAAGTGAGATTTTAGTCAAAATACAGGGGCTAATGATGAAATTTACCTTTAATATATATATCAATCTGTGGGACCCAATTGATTTCTAGGCACATCTAACCGTCCGATTAAAATCGTGTGGTGCAGAATGCAGTGGAGCAACCACCGAATTTCCTGGGAAGGTGGGCCGGCGCGTACACGATCAACGTGTTTGTGGTAGTGTGGGTCTTTATTGTTGGGTTCGGATTCGGTGGGTGGGCGAGCATGACAAACTTCATACACCAAATTGACACATTTGGGCTCTTCACCAAGTGCTACCAATGTCCCCCTCCCCAACTCCCACCAGCAGCAGCGAACTTCAACTTCACCACCGTAGCTCCGTCTCCGTCCGCCTTCCAACACAGCTTCCACCACCCTTGAGCCACCGGCCCCACATTTGATTCCCCGTATTCCACTTCGAAAATCGTGATCATCACCGTCCCCCAGCATTGAGTTGATTTGGATCCGAGACAAAGGAAATAAATGAGTCTTGTCATTCAGGCCCAATCGGCATGTGCTGGCCAATTAGTTCCTATCACCCATAAATAGTCTCATCTCATGTTTTTGGAATACAAAATACAAAACTGTCGGATTAATTTAGGTGAAAGCTATGCTAGTTTCCAAAAATGTAGTATGCTATTCGTGTATGAAAATTTGTGGTAGCTTCACTATTTGAGCTTAAATCTTTCTGATATTGAATTAATTTTCTGCCTCTGATATTCTTTTCTACTCTGTATCGATTTAGTTTCCATAAATGTGTTTTATGCCAATTCTATTCATAAAATTATACGACTTAGATATGCTTCGGTTCTTGTTTCTTCCACTATTTTTCTCGGTGATTGCTTTCAAATAAGGAAATAATCACCAGAATAAGTACATTGTAAGATAAAATTGGTGGTATCTAATTAACCTTATTCATGTGCATAAAACAAATTATCTCCGTTAGTATCTTTTTGTTTCGGCTTGTATTGTATAGCTAAATCAAATCCAATAGTAAAGAATCCTACAGCTGTGTTTGCTTTAAATATTTGACAAATAAAAAGGAAAAAAGAAATGGAAAGTTAGGCTATATTTTCATTATTTTTCTATTTTCCTTTCCTTTTCTTATTTGGGCCTTCAAAAGCCTAAACCAAAGCCATGACACTTGCTGCCCTTAGCTCTAAGGCTCCGTTTGGTATCAGCTTTTCGGCTGATTTTTTTTATGTTTATAAGTAAAAAAGTCAAAAAAATTTGATGATTTTATTTTTTGCTTAAAAAAAACTTAACTTTTAAGCATTACCAAACAGAATCTAAAACACAATCGGACGTAACCTTGGGTTGGCCTGATGTCCCTAGCCCACACATATACCAGGCCGGATCATTTTCTTAAGCCCGTTTGGGATAGTTTTGGGCCCACACAACCAGGCCCCTTGCACCGAAACACCCCAACCATTATTCTACTCGGTACGCTCTGTAAAAAGAACGATTCGAATCGTATCATTGGTCCCCAAATAAGAGGAGAGGGTTATTTGGCTAGACATGAAAATGACAAGTCAACAAAACAAAGATGTTGGGGAATCTTTAGCCTTCCGTAATCACTCAGACCAAAGACCATTCCATTCTTACAACAATGAGTGAATCCATGATGAATAGTCACCAGGGAATCTACCTCTCATGATCATAAAGCGTACAGAATAAGTCTGCAAAATGCAGTGTGTGTGACATCAGTATAGAAGATGAAATGGATATAAAAGTTTAGAGCTTGCACCAAAGGCTTTGTCATTTCATTTGTGGGTGGATTGGGAGAAACCAAATCCCTTTGTAACGCATGCCACGCCTAAAGATGAATAAAAGCCTGTCACCTTTTCAGACAAAAAGCCCGTTTACGCTCTTTAAAGGGACTCACTTTATTTGCTACACAACAATTACAATGTTGTCATTTGTCAATGGTGGGAGACAGGCTCTAGTAGGTCTCAATTCATAGCGCCAGTAAGTAGTTGGCACCTAGTCACTGGAATCTCGTAAAATTTTTGATTTGAAATTCGAACCGCTACTAGACATTGAAATTGATCTTCGAATTTAGTCAAGTCCAATGGATCTGAATTCATAATCTTTTTCATTAATTTAGTATCCGTGCCTGCCTATTAATTTGTTAAAAAAAATTATGAACAATGGGTATTAACCCAGCATCCTAGAGCCCGAGGGAAGAAACAAATATTGTTTATCGTTCATGTTGACGACCAGTGTTAGCAAATCAAAATCACAATTGGAGAAACCAAGGACATGTTTCAGAACATGTAAAACGAGAAAGAAGGTAAAATTATAGATCTCTCATGCATAAACTGAGTTGTGCTTTGAACGTAGGAGAGGACCGTAAAAGATTATGGCCCCCCTACTTCTGTCATAATCACTAGTATATGACCTACTTTTTTTATATATATTATATAAATACAATACAATGACCTCCCTAATTTTAATATCTGCTCTCAATCTCTGTCATGCTCTCCTTAAAGATAAAATCCTGATTCTATCCCTACTCTCGTGGTTCAGTTCTTGAAAAACAATGGCATGAAAACAATAAGGAAAACAATTTTCATTTGATTTTGAAAATAATGCTAATAATTGTAGCCCAGCATAGATGGTACAGCAATTGTACACACAACAGTACTCGTGGTTGGTGTGGTAGAGAACGTAGGTGATGATATAGGTGGTAAAATAGTGCAGGTGATCAACGACCAAGCCAGAAAATTTTACTACACGTGAGCACTTTAAGAGAAGTAAAAAATAGTTAATTTTAGTAAGTTATAGTAAGATTTAGCATTAGAATAAAAAATAAAATTTACAATACATACTTTAATTATCTTATAGTATTTCCAAACATATAATTTTAACAGATTCGCTTATTTGTTTATAATTTTAATTATCTTATAGTATCTATTTTTTATGTTTGCTTATTTGTTTATATGCATTTTTATATATAAATTAACCTACATGATTTTGATATCAAAATAAATTGAATTTATATATCAAATCAATAAAATTATACTATTTAGTAATATGTAAGTGTAGAGTTATACCATATATAATATTGAAATACTCAAAAGAAGTAAAG
>BRYE01000009.1:17898949-17901449 GCA_030159115.1 Actinidia arguta var. hypoleuca | reverse complement strand
TAGATTTGAGAGAGACATTTTTTTCTTCTTTTTTTTTTGCGTTATATCTGAGACTTTCACTATAAGTCATTTTATAGATTGAGAGTTTGAATTCAAATCCAACAACAGTTCAAAGCCAAATTTAACAATTTCATCTATCTCTAAAATTACAACCCCTGTTCCTCCAACCTTTCATTAAAAAATCTCAGTTGGGACACTAACTTAAGCTAGATTCTCATGTAGCAGTCATTTTCTTTTTACTTTTTACTTTACTTTTTTCTTTTTTCCTTTTTCTTTTTGTTCCTGAAAGAGAATCCAAGATGCCACAGGGGTATCTAAATCATGGAACATGATGGGCCATCCAAGGGACACGCCCAAACGCAAAGGAACCAACCGCGAACATAACCCAATTTAACACATTCGACTACACGAAACGAGTCACGGAGTTGATTTCTCTGTGATCCGACCAAAAAGGCCATGGATGCAGTCATGCAGGCAACAAAAATGTCCTCCCAGTAATTTACCATAAAGATTGCTAACACCCCAGCTCGCAATGTCATTTCAAGCAACTTGATGCCGTTCTGATAGCACAACCTCCCTAGATAGAAAAATCCCATGGGACATAACCTGTTTGTGAATGAACAACCAAAGATCAAATAGTACATAACTTATAGAGAGTATTGTTAGAATATCTTTACATTATATTTTTGTATATATTCTGAAGATCTTCCTAACTGATACTCATCAGAATATATTCTGATTGATACATTATTTTATTTACGTTATTGTTGTTTCTTCATATAAACTATTTTTTTTGTCTTTCTCTATATAAAGAGGACTTGTGTACTATTCAAAATACAACATAACATATTCTCCCTCTCTCTCTCTATGATTTCTTCTAACATGATTTCAGAGTCATGTCATGTGGCCTAACCATAATCCCTCCTGTAACATCTGGCAATGTTCCGACACCCATCGGCGAAGAACAATCCGCCAACCACCGTACCTAATCACAGCCTCAACACTCTGCAACCCACCAACAACTCGAATCCAATCGAAACCAACGAAATCAACCACTGTCAAGTCTCGGGGCTTGTACAACTTTTTCTGAAATTGCCTTTTGATAGGATCATCATGTTCGTATTAACGAGACGATACCAAAACATCAAAAACAGCCGTCAAACCACCTCACATGCGCCCTCATGTGCCACCAGTCTCTCAGCGCGTTAGATCCACGCGTTTCACGTGCCTTCAGAGGTAGAAAACAAGTGAGCTCATGCGCCCACGCATTCCGTCAGCATCCACGAGCCTTAGATCCCCTCCCCCCCTCCCCCCCCCCCCCCCCGTGCGTCAGTGCCGCATCAGCGCATGTCCAATAATTTATAGTTTTAGTCCTTACAGTTTTATATAATTACAGTTTAGTTCAAAAAAAAGTTCAGTTTCTTCAGCTTATTAAAAAAAAAAAAAAAGAGGCCCAACTAGAAGTCTCCCAGCCTATTTCCACCATTCTCGACGAATAAAACTATCGCCTTTGGTCATCAACCATACAACGGTTCCTCCGCGCCCGAAAATTTTGAAAATAAATCACATGTGATGCACAACCACCCCACTTTTTCTATTCTACTGAAGATGATGATTATGATTCTCATGCCAAATACCGATCAAAACTTTAAGACTGAGATAGCGATAACTCCAAGATTATTACTTGATTTTTCAACACCTCAGTCCCATCCATCCATTCACTATTTACCCCATTTGAGACTACCAATGAGGTTTGGAATTATTTGGTTGAGCAGTATTCTTCTATTGATGGAGTTAATGAATATCAGTTGGGACTTGAGCTTTATCACATCCGTTTTGAACTGGGTCAGACTCTTACTGATTTCTACAACAAAATATCAAATTTATGAAATCACTAAGCCCAGTTCAAGCCTACATGGACCTGTTCTACTGATGTAATTACCTTTTATGCCTACCGAGATCGCTCTCGTCTTCGCTACTTTCTTATGGCTCTTCCTTCTGATTATGAGCATACACGGGCTTCTCTTCTTTATTGCCATCCTCTTCCTACTCTTGGTCAAGCTCTTACTGAACTTAGATTTGAGAAGACTCTCAAGAAAACTATGGTTTATCATCATCACTCTCAGCTTGTCTGGCCACACCTTTTTGGGCACCACTACCACCACCACCATCTCAGCTTGTTCGGTCTACTCCAACTAGCTCAAAAACTATACCATCTCATACGTCTGGCTCTCAAAAGAAATATTTCAACTTTTGTAGACATGATAATCACTCTTATGAAGACTGTCGCTCCCGCCACAAATCCATACGCAAAGGTTCTTATAACTGTCAGACTGCTACTGTCACCGACTCTACTAGGCCATCTCCTGATTTTGTTTCTTCATCCACCTTTATTGTTGCTAATGTCGAGATAATAGTCATACGAGTTATATCACGCACTAATATTCACTCACCAGCTCTCTAAACCACTTCAGGTACTTTACTTTGGCTTTTTGATATA
>BRYE01000009.1:17821449-17823949 GCA_030159115.1 Actinidia arguta var. hypoleuca | reverse complement strand
CTTTTTCATTTTTATGTAAAAGAGAGTCAGGAGCATTGAATTTATAACAATCGAATTTATCGAGAAAAAGTTGTAGTCAATACTCGAACCATGGATCGTTAACGAAATAAAAAGAGAGACGTAAATTCAGTTTACCAAGATTTACCTTAGTGGTGTTCTGACCTACGTGATCTAGCCGTTTTATCCTAAGAGAACGACGCCGATGAAGTCTACAACACCCTCGATAGGAGACAAAATATTCTTAAGGAGATTGCATTTGCAGGAATTAGCTCATAATTCTATTTTGTATTTCATTTTTAGTTTTTTGTTTTGTAATTATAATTGTAAATTCAGTTTAATTTTATATACAATTGCTATCAATGGAAATTATTCATTTGAATTATACATTTGTCGTAATTTTTCCAACACAATTTTGTTGTTTCAAGTGTTTTCACAGTTTTCTTTTCATTTTGTGGATCATTATTTCATAATAAATAATCATTTAAGATTGTAAACTACACCATTCAAATGTAGCTACTGACTCTAAAAAAACATAAATATATGGTCAATGACTTGGCTTCCAGTGGGTCTATTGGTGGGATGCACATCCTCCTTTTCAATTGTAGACAATGTTACTATACTTGAACATTCCCACTCCCATAACTTATTGCACGTCTTGAGTATCACAGAGTAAACGATTGCACGACTTGAGCATGAATTATTATATATGGAGCTATGGGGGTGGAGTAGGTATGATCATGTGAAGTCAATTTAAGTCCTTTTTTTGGCTTAATTTTACAACCACCCCTCTAAACTATCGATTTTTATCACTTTCACAATCTCATTTGAAAATTGAATTATATTGACTCTTTTAATTATTTAATTATATCACTTACACTATTTCATTACTAATCTGTTTGAAATAATGATGAAAATCAATCACATGTTACTCATATGCTTAAATTAAAAGTCTTTATGTATAAAATATTCTTATTTTTTTGAGAAAAATAAGTCAAAACTCTATTTAAAAAGTTTGTTGATAAGAGTTATGTTTGTTCTCGCACTAACTAAATAAGCCTGTATATGGAGTATTGACTTATTTTTTATAAAAAAATAATAGTATTTTAGACATAAGTGCATTTAATTTAAGCACACGGATAACACATGATTGATTTTCATCACTATTTTAAATAAATTAATAACAGAAAGAGTGTAAGTGATATAATTAAATGGGGGTCCATATGATTCACTTTTTAAATGAGAGAGTGAAGTGACAAAAAACGATAATTTTGGAGGTGTTCGTGAAATTAAGCTATTGTTTGTTTACAGATAATTTGTATAAAAAAAATATCCCACCAAAATAATGTAGGCAATGTCATTTGTATAAATAAAGTACAACTTCATTGGTGATTTGTTTTTAGAATAAAACGTTGACACTAATTTGCATCCTTCTGTTTAGAAATTGCTAATATTTCAATGGTGCTGTGATGTCACAGAGAGCTCGCAGGTACCTCGAGGGATCTTGAGGAAAAATATTGAGAGCCAACAATTTCACAGAAAGCTTGCGGGTATTTCGCGGGATGTCGCGGGATCTCACGAGACTTCAAGAGAAAAAACTGAGAGCTTGAAAATTGTCACAGAGTTCGCAGGATCATGGAGGGATCGAGACATGAAAAACTACAGCGTCAGAAATCGCACTGCTAGGGTTTTTGTACTCTTATAAAAGGCCTAGCATCTGAGCCACCTCTATCATTATACTTTAAAGAAAACCATTCTCTATCTTTTAAAGAGCTCATAAATAGATCTTAGCACAAATCATCTTCAATAAAAGTGAAGAAATCAAGATTTTTTATGGAGTTCAAGCCATGAAATCCGTTCTAAGGGGATCTGAACAGTGATCAAGCACGGAGATGGTGAATCATGGATATAAGCTAGATCTAGACAATCATCAGATTATGGAGTTGATAAGTTTTGATTGTAAAAGTCTTGTAACCGCCTGAACATCAAATTTTAGTGCATGATCTTTGTCTGGCAAAGGGGATACATGATTTTTTTTTCATTTAAGGATTTTCACAAAAAAAGTCTAGTGTGTTCTTGATTGAGTGGTTTGTTCTCTTTTTGTCTTGGATCGTCCAATATTACTCGTAGTCGTGATATCATGATTAAATATTGTAGCTTTTAGATCTTTGGGTAAATCATAGACATTGGCTAGGTTTTTCAATTGGTATTAGAGCGGGTTAGATTTTCTAAAAGAGTGAGGTCCTGTTTGCCTATTTCTATGGATTTGCTAGAGGAAGGTAGTTCTACAACTCGACCTTCCTTACTTGATGGGACAAACTATCCATATTGAAAAGCTAAAATGAGGATTTTTCTTAAGTCTGTAGATGAACGTGTCTGATAAATAGTTATCAATGGCTAGAAGCCACCCATAGTCATAACTGGTGAAGTGACCATCCCAAAAGATATTTTTGTTTGGGATAGAGTTGATTATGAAAGTTGTGGATGGAATAGTAAAGTTATT
>BRYE01000009.1:17798949-17801449 GCA_030159115.1 Actinidia arguta var. hypoleuca | reverse complement strand
GTTCGAACGCTCCATAGAGAGTTCGAACGCTTAGGCAAAAACCCATTTTCCAAGTCTCGGTATCTTCGAACGCTGCACAGAGGGTTCGAACGCTTAGGCAAAATTTCTCATAGAGTTCGAACTCTCCACAGAGGGTTCGAACGCTTAGGCAAAATCCCTTTTTCCAAGTCTCGGTATCTTCGAACGCTGCACAGAGGGTTCGAACGCCTTCTTCACATTTTCTTCTTTTCGTTCGAATGCCATATTCCTCTTTCCATTGGGGTTCGAACGCCAAGTGTATCTTCTGGATTTTTCTTCATTGCGTTCGAACGCCCAATTACTCTTTCCAGTGGGGTTCGAACGCCCAGTGTATTTTTTTCTGACCTTCTTGTTTCGTACCCTATTTTGAAGTAGTCGGAGTGCAACTATTGCTACGCTCGTAAGACGTGACTTTGTATAATTCTGTGGGATTTTTCCAACGACGCATCTTCCATTCCATTTCCGAAGTAGGATGATTACTTTTAGGGCTTCAAATTCTCTTCTTTATCAACAATTTTCTGCAATGAACTCAAACACGATTTTTAGTCCGACACACAATAAAAATATATAATTACACTAATTTAGGGACAACTTAGGATAATTTAGTGGCCTGTGAACTACAATTTTGCAATCCAATCAACTAGTTTGTGGGATCTCACGGGTTCTCGATCCTGCAAAGTCCACTTATCAGGACGAGATAAAATCCCAGCAGCTGTTACTTTTCGCCCTAATTTGGTTATCGCTTTCCCTCTCCTTCAAACCCACGACCTTTGGCGATCTTGGTTGATGTTTCTCCCTCGATCCGGCGAACTAATCACCTCCATTCTTCTCTGTTTGTCTCGATCACTCTCTAGGTAATCCACTAATTCTCTTATTCATTTTTCTTTTTCGCTTCTCTGCATTATTTTCATGCTGAGGGTTTCATTTTTGGGGGGTTTTCCTCTAATTTGTTAGCTGTGGGTTAATTAATCTTGAATCTTGGTGTCCATTCGTTGTTGGAGGGTGATTATGCCATTAATTTAAGAGTTTGTGTAGTTAAGGCTCGTGGTTAAGGTGTGTGGTCTCGCTAGATAGTAATTAGCAGGTTTTTTTTGTTTCTTGGACCAGTCATCTGCTGGACTGGTGCGTCTGCATTTATTGGTATTTTGGGATTATATTTGTTGTTTAATGTTTACTCCTAAAAAATAGAAAGGGCGTCAAACCTGTCTTCCCACCGTTTCACATGTATAACAACGACAAGCGACAGGCTCTCGTAGTCGCTCTGGCAATGTTGGTACCTATGGCCAACGGGGAGACTCTTCCAATCCCGATGTCTCTAAATTTAGGCCTAACTCTGAGGTTGAGGCCCATTTTAATCGTTCCTTCAAATCTCGCCCGGAGTTTATTTCTTGGGGTGTTATTCTTGAAGAGTTTTTCGGGACTCTTATTTATACTTACTTTACCAAGTAGGGTTGGCAACAACTTGCTGTGTCTGAGGGAGTTGTATGTTTAGAACTTGTCCAGAAATTCTTTGCTAATATTCATGCTTCGGATGAGGAGGCCGGGACATTTAAGTCTTATGTTCGTGGGGTGTATCTTGATTTTTCTATTTTTGATATCTGCATTTTCCACCACTTATAGCCTCTTGATCCCGATATTATTGGGTTTCCATATCCTCCGTCTATGAATGAGCCTTCCTTGAATTCCTTGGCCCACTTGTTGTTGGCTGAAGAGGGTGATTGGACTCCTGGTCTTTCGAGTCTCCTGAAATAGAAAGGTTTGTAGGATGTTTTTTTGAGTCCTTAATCATATTACAAGTTAGATCTAGCCAATCATTATATCATGAAGTTGATAGGTTTTGATTGTAAGAGTCTTGTAACCGTTTGAGCATCAAGTTATAGTGCATGATCTATGTCTAGCAAAGGGAACACGTGATTTTTCTCCCATTTAAGGATTTTCACGAAAAAAGTCTGGTGTGTTCTTGATTGAATGATTTATTCTCTTTTTGCCTTGGATCGTCCAATATTACTCATAGTCGTGATATCTTAATTAAATATTGTAGCTTTTAGATCTTTGGATAAATCATAGACACGGGCTAGGTTTTTCAATTCTAATACTTTGTATGTTATGAAATGAATTGATAACGAAAATTCAGTGAGATATATCAGCTCTATTTCAGGTAATATTGTTGGGTTGGCATGTGGAATGCACAAGCACGGACTACCAAATTTTTTTTATAACTATTTTGTTGTTCTAAGTGTTATATAGCTTTCTTTTTTACTTTATGGATCATCATTTGGAAATAAATATTAATGGGAGACGGTAAACTATACCATTCAAATGTAGCTACCAACTTTGAAAAAAAAGTTATATAGAATAATGTGGTTGAGTTGACTACAAAAACAAGAAGTAATAAAAAAAATTCATATCTTAGCAATCTGTCTTTTCAAGTGCATAAAAAGACAAGCAAGATTAAAAAACTTTTTATATGAGGCTTCTAAGA
>BRYE01000009.1:17793949-17796449 GCA_030159115.1 Actinidia arguta var. hypoleuca | reverse complement strand
ATCATTGGGTTGTCATGTGAAATGCATAAGCAATGACTGCCATTTTTGAACAATTTGTTAAAAATTTACATAATTTTGGTACAAATGAAAGGGAGAGTTCGGGTGGTCTGTCACTTGTAAAGGTCAATTAAGAAAATAAGGTTGCCACCATATCAATGCATAAAAACTGAATCCAACCAAAACTCCTTTTGTTGTATATGAACTCCAATTGAAGATGAACTCCTTCCCTTCACAGTCCGACTAAAAAAAATATTTTTTTTCTTTTCATAGTATATTAAGAAAAATAACTCTTGTCTTTTTCATTCTTCTATAAAAGAGAGTTAGGAGCATTGATTTTATAACAATCGAATTTACCGAGAAAGAGTTGCAGTCACTACTCGAACCATGGATCGTTAACGAAATAAAAAGAGAAAAGTAAGTTCAGTTTACCAAGACTTACCTCAGTGGTGTTCCGACGTACGTGGTCTAGTTATTTTATCCCGAGAGAACGACGCCGATGAAGTCTACAACACTCTCGGTAGGCAGCAAAATATTTTTAAGGAGATTGCATTTGCAGGACTCGGCTCGTAATTCTATTTTGTATTTCATTTCTAGTTTTCTGTTTTGTAATTACAAATTCAATTTTATTTTATATACAATTGTTATCAATGGAAATTATTCCTTTGGATTCTACATTTGCCGTAATTTTTCCAACACAATTTTGTTGTTTTAAGTGTTTTCACAGTTTTCTTTTCATTTTGTGGATCATTATTTCATAATAAATAATCATTTAAGATTGTAAACTACACCATTCAAATCTAGCTACTGACTCATAAAAAAACATAAATATATGGTCAATGACTTTGCTTCCAGTGGGTCTATTGGTGGGATGCACATCTTCCTTTTCAATTGTAGACAATGTTACTGTATATTCCCATTCCCATTCCCATTCCCATTCCCATTCCCATTCGATATTGATTTTCCAAAATAAGTTATTGCACGTCTTGAGCATTACAGAGTAAACAATTGCACGACTTGAGCATGAATAGTAGTTTACATTGTGAACAACTTTTTCAACTAGAGGAACCATATAAAACATAGAATTCATATAGAAAAGCCTGCATAGAATGATATTTTATATTGGAAGTATGGGGGTGGAGTAGATATGATCATGTGAAGTCAATTTAAGCCCTTTTTTTGGCTTCATTTCACAAGCACCCTCTAAACTATCACATTTTATCGCTTTCATCCTCTCATTAAAAAATTGAATCATATTAACTCATTTAATTATTTAATTATATCACTTACACTCTTTTCATTACTAATCTGTTTGAAATAGTGATAAAAATCGATCACATGTTATCCATATGCTTAAATTAAAAGTCCTTATGTATAAAATATTTTTATTTTTTTGAGAAAAATAAGTCAAAGTTTTATGTAAAAGCTTATTGATAAGAGTTATGTTTGTTCTCACAATGGCTAAATAAGCCTGTATGTGGAGTTTTGACTTATTTTTTATAAATAAATTATGATATTTTAGATATAAAATTATTTAATTTAAATACATGAACAACACATGATCGATTTTTATCACTATTTTAAACAAATTAATAATAAAAGAGGTGTAAGTGATATAATTAAATGGGGGTCAATATAATTCATTTTTTAGATGGGAGAGTGATAGTGACAAAAAATGATAATTTGGGAGGTATTTGTGAAATTAAACATTTATTTATTTACCGATAATTTGTATAAAAAAATATCCCACCAAAATAATATAGGCAATGCCATTTGTATAAATAAAGTACAACTTCATTGGTGTTATGTTTTAGAATAAAACGCTGACATTCATTTGTATCATTCCGTATAGAAATTACTAATTTTTCAATGGTGCTATGAATACTCTATAAGTTATTTTAATACTAACACGAGGAATAATTTGCGCTTTAATTTATCTGTGTATCGATCGTTGCACCATCAATTTTGTCTTTGTTTAGGAGGTCAATAAATAACTCTTGAGGAACATGAATGGTTATTACTTGGTCAACTGATGCACCCTCTGGGCCAACCATATTTACAAATTTTAAGAACAAAAAATAATACAATTTATTTGTTTGGTCGCAGTGGTGGTGGATGCAACAATATTAATGAGTTTTGTAACTTTTATTTGAAGAATAAAGGATAAAATATTTACAAAATGACTTCTTATTAAATTAAAGAATTTTAACTTATAAAATTTATAGATCCATTAATTTTTATACTTTAGCAAAAACTTGACAGACTAGTTTTCTCAAGGCATCTAAGTTATGAACTTATGCCAAGCTTTTCGAAGTATTTAAATGTTCTCATTAATCCACATCATTTTGTGTTATAGAAAACTATGAATAAGTTCTTTATTTATATATCGTTGCTCTTATTCTAAAATTGTATTTAGATCAAGAATTTAGAAAGTTATTTGGGGAGGAAAAAGAGAAGTAAAGGAAAAAGATTAAATCTAGACCTTTACATTCAAGAACTCTAT
>BRYE01000009.1:17783949-17786449 GCA_030159115.1 Actinidia arguta var. hypoleuca | reverse complement strand
CTAATAGTCCGTCATCATATAACCGACGTACCCGCCCGGGCATGGGGGTTATCAGAAGAAATTTTAACGTGCAAACCACCTTCTGTCCTCTAACGTCCCTCGGGATTGCTGTCGGTCGTTGCCCCTTGCCCAAGCTCTAATGCGGTTATTATTCCAAGCTTGCTAAATAGCGACAACTTGTAGATAATGATGGTCTGAGCTCGGTTAGGGTCGATGTTCGATGGCGTCTGCACCAAGCTCCGGCACTGAGAGTTGCCAAGCTTATTATGATTGGTAGTTTGTCGAAAATCTTTGCCCTAACAAGGCCATTTTCTGTCATTGTATATTTTATCCCCTTAATATATATATATATATATATACATACAAATATTTGCATATATATATATATATATATATATATATATATATATATATATATATATATATATATATATATATATATATATATATATGCAAATATTTGTATGTATCCATGTATACTATATATTATATTCTTTCTTTAATCAATTGAGTTGATTTAATAGAGTAAATTATCATATTGGAAACTGCATTGGTTGAATTGCATGAATAGCAAGGGATCTTGTCTTTCCAATTTCTTTATAGTTTAGACTTGGTGGAGGTAATTGAAGGAACAAAAAAGTTATAGAACTTTCACCAAAGTGACGTCATAAAACTTCGAACCCAATAAACAATCTAAATTTATTGTAAGAGAATAAAATATCACGTATCAATTATGGCCGAGTTATGGCAAATACTGCCGTCGTACTGTCGTTCTATAGCAAGTTTGACAGAATCTCCGCGCCGGAGCTTGGTCAACACACAACGATCGACAAGAATCCGAAAGACACATCAAGGTCAGAAGGTGACTTGCACGGCGAAGTTTCTCTGTCACCTACACGTCTGGGTCCAAACGTTAATGAGGGGATATATTAGCTACCAGCTATGCATTAGAAGCATAATTGGGTCAACCGTCTACTCATTGATATATCAGTTGACTCATTCAGGCATGCGCCACGCTACACTATAAAAGGCCAAGCCCCTTTTCTCTAAAATGTATATAATTTTAGCTCGCAAACGCTATATACTCTCTTTATCTCTATACACTTTTGGTCACTAACTTGACCGTCGGAGAACCGTTCTCAGAATAGTTTCGGCGGCCCTTACAGCAACCCTCTGCCACCATTATTCGTTGACCAGCCACTACAGGTGTCTATCTTCGAATTTCTTTCTTCATTTCTCTTTATTTACTACCCCACATTTATAATTTACTATCATGAAATATAATATTTTGAGGTGGTGAATCTATATAATTTAAAAATATTAATAGATGATATTACTATAAAACTAGAATTATTTAGAAAGGTTGGGGGTGTAGGTCGCCCCAATTGCCCCCTTGATTTCATCCCTTTCTACATCCAAATCAAGCCCCATTGTCCATGTTGTCGCTTGGATACTTGTCGTGGGGTAGAAGGGTGGAGGCGCAGGGAGGGTAAGTGCTAATCGGTGGCCGGTGGGTATGAGGACGGGTGGAAATAGAGTCCCGGAGGCTGAAGATCGGTTGATAGCGGTGGAAGAAAGGATGGGTGGTGTAGGGAAAGGTGTATTAAGATACTCTAAGGGTAATATTGGTATATACCATTTGAGCGTGTAAAGAAATGTTTTAAGAATTTTAAATTTGCTCAATAAGTGTAAAGAGAAATCGGGGCTAGAGAGAGAAAGTCTAAGTCTAAATAGATTCACACGATCTTATACTTCTTATTTAAATGGAACCGGAAATAAAAAAAATTTGGACCACCACTAGCGTGTGGATAAAACAAATAAGCCCCCGTGTTTTAAATACTTACACTAACCTCCCTCCTCCACAAGGATAAATTGAATTATTTTTGTATTTAATATTTCTTTATTCTTTTGATCAAATACTTTGTGGTTTATCACGATTAGATAAATTTGAAAAGTAAAAATAAATATTTTCGTAAAATTCCAGCTTTCCTATGCTGGAATTATAATATTGCAAATTCAAAAAGTCCATCCATATAACCAGAATTAGTAAATTAGATAAAAAAAATTCAGAAAACAAATGTAGAGTATAAATGATTAAATTCCATCTTTGTGTATTTTCGATCATCCCTAATTAATTTTCTTTCGTTTAATTTTTGATAGGTACAACAACTCCAATTTATTTAAATTTCCTATATAATTCTAATATAAATTAACACGTGAAATTAAGTTAAATGCATGAAGTTTGAGACGAGATCACACTCCTCGTAAATTATAAAATTCACCTAACATTGTAGCAAAAAGACATAAAAACTATTAAAATAAGAGCAATTCTATAGTACATAACTCCAACCACAACTTTGGAATCAATCAAATAAATTCGTGAACTAAACTGCCTATATCACTTTTTAGGGTTCTAGAACGGAACCGAACCGAACAATTTGAATCGGTTCGGACCAGTGTTTCGGTTCCACCTAATTTTTTGAACAGACCAATCCGAATT
>BRYE01000009.1:17706449-17708949 GCA_030159115.1 Actinidia arguta var. hypoleuca | reverse complement strand
GTTACCTTAAAAAAATTTAACAATGGACTTGATATCTCAAGCCAAAATCATAATACAAATAAAGTATATTTTCCTTCATATCAAAATATACTTTTGATTTAAATCAGTGATTTCTCAAATCAACAAGTTCTCATTTCAACAACTTTTCTCAAAAGCGTTAATGCAAAAAAAAAAATTCGAATGACACACCTAGATCACTACCTATCCAACCTCATTATGCACTAAGCACGTGGGACAACATCCATTAATTTTCTGGACTTTCACCGTGGGTTTTGACATTCACTCCGTATCGTTGTCATCTAGGACTTTAATATTGTCAACTTCTCGAATTTTCACCGTGGGTTATGACATTCCCTCCGTATCGTTGTCATCTAGAACTTTTATTTTGTCAACTTTCTGGATTTTTATTGTGGGCTAAGACTTTTTCTCTATATCGTTGCCATCTAAGACTTTCATTTTGTGCTTAATCTAGGGGTGGGCATAGGTCGGGTTGGGTCGTTTCTGAGTCAGACCCAGAACCGACCCGACCATTCACGATTCCAGATTTTTGGACCTAGAATCGACCCGAGCATTCGAGAGAACCGAACAGAACGGTTCGGTTCGGTTCTTCGGTTCTCTCGGGGTCGGGTTAGTTCGGGTCGGGTCGGGTTTACCCAGCTCATTTAGACTTTTGGTGAACACTAAAAAATACAAATAACTCCTACACAATTATATATTTTTTAAAATAATACAAATTAACATCCAATATAATTTAAAATAATACAAACCGAACCACTCCGAGAACCGTATTAATATATTTTCGGGTCTATATATCGGTTCCGTATTCGGTTCTCCTTCGGGTCGGTTCTGGGTAAAAAAAATTATAGAACCGACCCGAACCGGACGGGTATTTTATTTTTAGACCCAGAACCGAACCGAGGTGATGGTAGACCCGAACCAACCCGACCCAATGAGGTCGGTTCTGGTCGGTTCTCGGGTCCGACGGGTATTTTGGACACCCCTAGCTTAATCTAAGCCATCTAATTCCGATATATCCTAGTACGTCATTCCCAAAATTATTTTCAATACAACATTCACAAATTTACATTTGCTAAAAGCTTTAATGTAAACAATATAATATGCAAGATATTACAAACTTTCAACAATGTGCATTAATGAAATCAGTCGAATGCATTTTTTATAACACAAAGTACATAATCATAACAATAAACTAATTGTGTTTATTTCAAAAAGTTTTCATAAACTGTGTACACAGGTCACTATCAATAGTGGTCTGGACACTACCGGTAGACAATGTCCCAGAGACAAAGCTACCAAAACAACTACCGGTAGTGAAAAAGTATATTATCGATAGAATACCATCTAGATACAAAATGTAATAATTTACTATTGGTAATGAAAGAGAGTACTGCCGGTAGACAACCATCCAATAACTAAATACAATAAATTATTACCGGTAGTAGAAACAAGCACTACTGGTACACAACCATCTAGTGGCAAAATAAAATAAATCACTACCGATAGTGAAAATAAGTACGACCGGTATCTGACCATCCAGTGGCGAACACATGAAAAAGTACTATCGGTAGTGAAAATATTACTACCGGAGGTCGGGCCCTCGTGCCAGTTTTAGGAACAAAGGGGAACTACCAGTATGAAAAATAGTACTATCGGTAGACATCGCAAAAAACAGACGATTTTCAGATCTCAGAACTCCGAAACTTTCCTTTAACTAAAATTTTTTATTTAGGATTCAACACCCCAAATAATGCCTCAATAGGCTATATTTAAACTATCAACAACAACCCAAGATTAAACCCCACAAGAAAAATCTCATTTACCTAAAATCCAAGCAATGCAACTCCAAAAACTTGTTGAAGATGAGATGAAGCCCCCAAGCTCTACTAGCTCCGATTCCAAACTTTCTTGGCTCAAATTGACCCCCTCGTTGAGTAGATAACATTACACCAAGAATCACTGCTCAAGCTACACTCACACTCACTCAATCTAAGCTTCAAGAAGCAAACCCTAGAGAGAGAAGGAGAGAAGAAAAGAAGAGGGAAGTAAAATGTCTTCGAAATAAAATGAATTTAGGTCAAATAGAAATAAATGCTCCAATGGCCCTAAGGCCTTGTTTGGCCTACCAAATTAAAATCAACTAATCATGCCCAATATACTTTACATGTGGCCCAATTAAATTTAAATGGTTCCAATTTATCCTAAAACCCATTACGATATATATATATACACGTGGCAATGACGATATCACCAATGCGTCATAAATAAAAAAGAATTTATTTTTGAAACCTTATAGTAAATCATTCGACTTTTTGCCAATCAATTCGCCAACTTCCTTCTATTTCAACCTGTTCAGAAAGTTCACACCATTCTACTTGTACTGCAGCTCTTGATTCTGTTATCGTCTACGTTTTCTGAATCCATCAATAAATGAAAATTGAACTCAATTCTTGTGATTCCAAATTCGTAGAACAAGGAATAG
>BRYE01000009.1:17698949-17701449 GCA_030159115.1 Actinidia arguta var. hypoleuca | reverse complement strand
AGTGGTAAGAAGGTAATGAAAACAAACAGAGAATCTGGGTCAGAAAATACTCGAATTTCAAGTTTCTTTCACATCTACACCGTAGCTTCAAATTATGGAAACCAACTGTCAAGAAAGTCAGACTGGTAGTGAACCAAGACGAGCAGTAGAACGATCACGGCGGCCACGCCCCACGGCGAGCTCCCCTCGGAAGCGATGTAATGGGTGCGTCGCTGCCTTTCGAACGGAGACGTCTGGAAGAGCCACCCAGGGTTCTCCAGGCTCGACAACCACCTCACAACAATCAGTATCAACACTGGAATGAACAGAAGCCCCCAACCCATGCTCTCTTCCGTGGCCTCAACCAGTGATTCATAGGAAGAGTACCATTGGAGGCCAAGTAAGAGAGCGATCACTGCCAGAATGATCAGGACTGGGTATGGCAGAGGACTTAGGGTGAAACCTTCAAGAACAGAGGAGGTTGTGCCTCTTCGATATGCCATCACAATAATGGGACTTAGTTTTTGCAAGGCTTTGGACAAATTATTGGGGGTTTGGAAGGAGAGAAGGGCCTATCAATTTATAGGTAAAATGGGACATGCTTGATTTGGTAGGTTATCAGTGTATTGAATTATATTGTGTCGGGGGGTTTAGAGCCGTTGATTTCTCTTTTTTAAGGATTTTGTAAACTTATCACAACTGTCGTGTAGGGTTGGTAAAGACTGAGACTCTGTTTGATAATATGTAAAAATTAATTTTTTTTAAGTTTTTTATTAAAAAAGTCAATTTTTTTTAATTTTTTTTTGCTTATAAATTAAAAAAAAACAATTAAAAAGTTAATACCAGAGCCTGAGTAAACTTATCCCCTTATCTAGATTAGATTTTATAATTTTTAATAACTAGCAATATCCCATTCTATGCAAGGGATTAAATTAATTTTAGAATTACTTTCGTATTTAAAGTAATTTTAATTTGTTATTAATTCCTAATTTAATACTAATTTTTTCTCTTCTCTCACTACAATGTATCAGAAGAGACCTATGAATATGTGCCGCTTTGCACTTGTGAAAGATTACTTGCGAAAAGTGATTTTTATATAATACATACGGTATAAATATTAGGTTTTAGAGCCCTGGCAAGTGTTATGTATCCAGTTCCAACGCTGTTATAAGCGAAATCTGGGTATTTTCCACTCTTTTTTTAATAAAAAGAAAAGAGAAAAAAGAAAAAGAAAATTTGCATATCTATTCTCTCTCCAAAATACTGCCATGAGCTATAAAGCCTTGTGCACTGCATCGAGTTCGGATCCTCTGAAATTTTTCTTCAGTGGAGTAGTCTTAAAATATACAAAATGATATCGATTTAATCCTTAAATATACAATGATATCACTTCATACAATTTACCACCGTTCCACTGAAAATATCCTTCAGAGGATCCAAATCCCACTGCATCTTTCTAGTTCATTTTGGGCCAAAAAATTCAACTGTAAAATAATTATACTTTGATTGATGTCACAAGGACGTCACTAACTTCAAAAGCAATAGTAAAACTTATAAATATCAACCTAAAGAATTTTAAAATGGTGTAGAAAGTCAATAAAAGTTATGAAAGATAAGACCGCCATCATTAAGCATTAGATTTTTTAACACTAGTTTCCAAAAACTAAAAAAGGGTCGGTTAGTAAAAGTGTCAAATCATTGGGAAATATTAAATTGTAGAAGATAAAAAAAAAAAAAATTAAGTGACAAGAAAAATGATAAGGACGAGAATGTTCGAGAGAATTCTCATCTAGCAATAAATATAATTGCAAGTGGGATCCCCAAGTTTCAATGACAAGTCAATTTCAACTATCTACTTCTTCCTTTCCTAAATTAGACAAAACTCTCCCATCATTTCCCTCTGAATTTAATACTGTCGACTAATCCAAAAATAATAATTACTTGTAAGTTATACTATTATTCCATGAAATCTCGTAATACAAGACAAGTTTGTATTCACTCCTTTCGTTCAATTCCAGTAATCATGTTAAATCTAATAATTCCAACACTTGGACAATCAAACGAAGCAGCCAAAATGTAGGTGGTGAACCAAAATAATGGAAGAACCGAAAAAAGAAAAATGCGTTCCTATAATGTGACTATAGCTCAGACGACTTTAATAAACAGAGATTATCATTTCTAAAAACAGAATAGTTGTACACCATTACAGCATGTACATACATTGCATAATTAATTAATATAACTTACTTGTAACTGAATATCTCCCTTTTAGCTCTGACCATAATTTATAGCCTCCATTTCACAATGTGTAACTATAATGTGACTATAGCTCGGGATCACGGCATGCTACAATGGATGCCCCTCTGATGTTCACATTACATCGGAATCTAAATAATTGGTAAAAGCATCCAACAGAAGGGGGAAATTCCATTCAGACTTTTCCTTCATATTGGAAATTCAGCTTATAATCGTGTTGCAGAGCTGTCAGAGTGCTTCTGCAAGGACCCTCTACAAAACGAGA
>BRYE01000009.1:17641449-17643949 GCA_030159115.1 Actinidia arguta var. hypoleuca | reverse complement strand
GGAAAATGCTTTATAAACACACAAAACTTACTAACTAAAGTTTACGAATTGATGTCGCAGACATAAATAAAGTTTTAGAATTTGAAACAGACATCACTCTAATGATATGGTAAGTGTCACGTCGGTGAGTAAAAAAATATTTATAAGTATTATTTATTTACATAGCATTACTCTTCAATAAACCCTTTAGTAGGTTTCTTAAGAAGCAAATTTGAAAAAAATATACTTTGATCCCTTATGGTTTGGATCATGTACGGACACATCTCATAATGTTTGGATATAAAAATATAATCTCATGTGATTTGTGACCTAATCCTCACCACTCGCACTAATTGATTTTTCTTCATTCTCTAGTTCAGAGTACCAATTCTCGTCCATAGCAGGTTGAGATGGCTGCTTTGGTTCCTTAGGTGTGTTATGTGCTTGTAGTCAAACTTCATGTGTATCCGCATATGACCCAAAACTAGACGGGTCAAAGTGAATTTTTTCCAAAAAACGACAAGAAGTCAAAATGATGGGTTCTGCTATCGACCGTCATAAGGAGTACAAAATGATTAAAAAAAATTAGTTTTCGATAAACTTTTTATATTTTTTAATACACTTTCACATATTTTTTTATATTTTTTACACTTTTCTATACACTATCAACCACCTTAAGGATATTTTTTAGCATTTCCCATTTATGATATACGTATGCTAGTGTACGCATAAGCACAAGTTAGCGAATGTTCTAACATCTCTCATCTTAGGGAGTCCTTTGACTAGTCCATTGAGAAAAAAAGGGTTACACTTGGCTTATGGTTTATTGTCCAGTTTAGCCCTAGTTTTTGTTTTCAATTTTTTTTTTTAACTGCTTCGGTTATCGTGTTTTTTTTAATAAATTTTTTTCGACCAGAATCTTATAAACTTTCGTTTTTTTCTTTTGTTTCAATTTAAAAAAAATAAACCAAAGACCAAAAATTATTTAATTTGTCCATTAAAAATATTTTTTATATTTAAATATTTTTTCTCAAATTAAAAAAAAATTTACAAATTTTCAAACTCCTCTTATCACAAGTAACCGTAAAAAATTAAAATTTTAATCAAAACATTTTAAAAAAATTAAATAAATACTAAAAAACTCAAAAATTAAAACCGCTAAAAAAAAAAAAAAAAACTAAGCCAAACTGTGTCCGAGTCCATTGAAGATGCTCTTGCGTGTGTGTGTGTGTGTGTGTGTGAGAGAGAGAGAGAGAGAGAGAGGTGACCTTAAAAGTGGAAGGATCTTGGGACTGTCCAATCACAATGGTCCATCCCTTGAATTAAATACAGCTAATGGGCCCAATGGACGAACTGTAAAAGCAATTGGGTTGGAGGTACTTGTGTGTGTGTGAAGTGACCTTAAAAGTTGAAGGATATTGGGACTGTCCAATCATATGTTCCATCCATTGAATCACAATACAGCTAATGGGCCCAATCGGCCAACTGTAAAAGCAACTGGGTTGGGGGTACTGTAGAAGACAAGTGCCCAAGTGTCTACGTAGTTCATTTGATATCTGGGCTTGTAGGCCCTGACACCACAAGTGGGCCTTTGTATCTGCATCGCAAATGGGCTTCTCAACAAGCCCTTGTAAGAGTTGGGTACCCTTTTAAAAAATTTTTTTGTTGAGTTTGGATCTTTGCTATACTAAAGCTAATTTATTTTCAAGCTTAAAAAACAAAAAGCTAAATTATTTTCATAATATGAAGAAAATACCAAGAAAATGAAAAATTCATAGAAAATGATGTAGTAGGGGTAATTTGGACCAAAGAAGTTTCTTTGTAGCTCTCATGAGATTTCAAATAATTACTGCCACCTCCTTTTGTCATTTTTAAAATAAGATTGACCCCTTGTTATCAAGATTCTCCTATGAAGTTAACTTTTTAAGAAAAAAACAACAACATTGCCCTTAAGTTTTAAGACTTTCAAATTTATTTTCTCAATACATCAATTAAAATGAATAAATATTCTCTTTTTTCTCCCCTCAAAATACCATTTATTTATAAATTATCCTATTTTTGTTTTTTAACTTTTTAAATAATCATAATCAAAGCGTACTTAAAAATAATTTTTGCTATCAAGTTGCACAAAATAAGGGCAATCTTATTATTTTTTTTCAAAAAAATAACTCTAAATGAGAATATAACTTTAGCCAAAAGGAAAACTGGGGCTAGAGAGAAATTCTCTCTGTCCAAATAGAATCACCAATGTGTCATAGCCGTGAACCTATCATTTTAAAAAAAACACTCTTAAATTACATTTTAATTGTAATAATGCAGCTGTCACATCATTCTTGTGATAATTTCTGTATAAAAACTCTGTTAGAATAGTATTTTTCAAAAGTTAAGAGTTTAAGTCTTGCAATATACTATAAGATTTCCCTTTTAAGTAATGTCGTCCTTTCTTCTACGAGAGTGAAGAGAGAGAAATTCAGACTTCATGCAAGCCTTGAAAAACATTCTCAAAAAAATAAAAAATCCC
>BRYE01000009.1:17633949-17636449 GCA_030159115.1 Actinidia arguta var. hypoleuca | reverse complement strand
AAGAAAACAAAAGAGATCAAAGGTATTTCAGCCCGACTCTAAACAAGAAAAGGATTACAAAATCTCATAATCTATAATCTGGGAACTGGCTATACATGTTTCTGTATACTTGAATTTGGATGCCCTTGATGATAGATTCCGGATGCTCAATCTTTCCTTCAAAAATTCGCTTGTTTCTAGCCCCCCAAATGTGATATACTATGCAGGGCAGGCTAATTCTTTTGATTTTAACTGGGAATCTTGTACCTCTATCTTCCTTGATCATCCATTTTACCGTTGCTTTTAGACTTTTCATAGCCCGAGAAATGCCTAGCTAGCTCTTGATTTTGACCCATATCTGACTACCTATTCTGTAATGAAAAAAGAGGTGATCATGGTCTCATTCTCAGAGCTGCATAAGGGGCAAGTTTGGCCTTCAATAAAACTTTGTAATTTGTCCTTGGTGAGGAGCCGACCTTTAGACCCAGCCAGAGGATGAATGATTGTCTGGGAGAGAGATAGCTGTTCCAAACAAACTTAGGCCATGTAATCTTGGCACTCCTTGGCCTGAAGAATTCATATGCAAATCTAGATTGAAACACCCCATTGGGGGCCCACTGGTTCAGCCAATTAGAGGCATTTTCTACTGATCCTTAGAGCAAAATTTTGCTTTAGGAGGGGAGAGTCGCCTTGTTTAGTCTGATAGTTCCAAAAATTTGCTTTAGGATGGGAAGATCGACATGTTCATAGGTGGAGAATCAAGCTTGCCGTTGCACAAATTGGAGGGCGATGGGGCCTTCTCCGGTGGCGGGCGTTACTATTTGGGGATGTTCTTGGGTGGTGCTTATGAGGAGGCGCTCAGAGCAGTTCACAACCTCTTCGGTGGCCCAAGTGTGGTGCGCGTGTCGTAGAGCGACAGCCTTCACAGCTTCACGGTGACTCGCGCTGTGCCAGGGCCTTCCTGCGGGGATGTGCTACGGGTGATGCAGCACGAGCCCTGGCTCATGTTCCAGACGCTCAGGCACAGAATGATTAATAATATCTTAATTATATAAAATAATTAATATCTTATATTTACTATAAATACTTATCCTCGTAATTTTAATATAATAAATAAACACGTGCAACTAACTTCTCACATATATGAAATGGGTGTGTCATTCTCCCTACACTTTTGTCTTCCAAACTTGTGACTTACAACCATAGTTATTAGAATCGGACTGGATATTGAATCGGTTAAGGTACCGGTTCACTGATTCAATCACGGTTCAACCGGTTTAACCGGTTTATAATTAATAAATAATAAAAATATTTTTTTATTATAAATAATAAAAAAGAATTTTTTTTACTTCTTCAACTACTATGTAGGTGTTTGAAAATTGATTATGAAAAATATATTTAAAAGTATCAAAATATTACATTGAATATTATTATTTTTACATTTTAAAAATCATTTTGTAAAAATTTTATGGTGATTTCAAATAGTTTCAGTGATTTTTATTGCGATTAGAGATTCTTCGATTGGGTTTTACGTAAATTATTCGAGATTGGCGTGATTGTGTCTCTCGTTGAGGTTCTCGATCGCAACTTTTGACAAATTAAAAATTTAAATATTGATCTCACAAGATTAAATTTTTTTTTGTTATAGAAAAAATCGATCAAAATTTTTGACAAATTTTTTAGGGTTGTCAAAATATCACAAAATTTTTAAAAAAAATTGATAGATTTTTTTAATGTAGAAATTTAAAAAAAATATTAATCTATTAAAAAATTGACCATTTTTAAAATTTTTTCAATTAAAATACCGATCGATTCGATAAAATACCAACCGGTTTAATCCGATTCACTTATATTTTTAATAAAATATATTTATCGAACCGATTGAACCGGCTAATTTTATCCAATTCTGATAATTATGCTTACAATTACCGACAAAACCTGATATATCAAATCCTTTAAGACTTTTATACGAAAGATACCTTATTTCTACGGCTACTTTGTTTGTGGGCCCACCAACACAAAACCAAACAATTTTTTTTTTTCCTTCATGGATAAATTAACAATTAATGTGAGGCGTGTTTGGATCAAGATTTAGAAACCCTGCTGTTCTGAAATTCTAAGTAACAGTGCTTGTAATATATAATTTATAATTAATTTTAGTATTTATTGTAGACTTAGTAACAAAACCCTAAAACACTTTTGAGTTCTAAAATTCTACGTAAGAATGCGTGTAATATGTAATTTATAATTAATTTTAGTATTGATTGCAGACTCAGCAACAAAATTCTCAAAAAGTTATAAATCCCAAAACATTTTCTAGTTTATTTTTTTAAATTTTTTTATTAACGAGTGTTATAAGAACATCAATTAATGTATTTTAAAAAGTTATACATTCGATATAAGAGTGCAAGCAATATGTAATATACAATCAATTTTTAGTATTGATTTTTTTAAGGACATTTGTTAAAAAGATTTCTTTATAAACTTTTAAATGCTTAGGCAAATAAAAAGTATATTTTTT
>BRYE01000009.1:17618949-17621449 GCA_030159115.1 Actinidia arguta var. hypoleuca | reverse complement strand
AAGCTTAGATTTCTCTTGGGCCGGAAAAAACGCCTAACAGTGCCTTTAAATGAAATAACCAAAACAACCGTATTTTCGCTTGGGATTTGTACGTAGAAGAGGAAAGGACATTTTGGGAATTTATGCTGAGAGTAAAAGTAAAACCCTATTTTTTTTTCCTCGTGGGCTGAGAAGTAAAAAGGGTGGCATTCGCAAAGCAAATCCCTGCGCTTATCTACTCGCCTCTGGAAAGTAGATACCTAACTGCACTTTGCCCCCTTAAAGTATTGAGTGATTCCCACTTTATTCTTTTAACTAATATTTTTCCTACTTTGAACCCTCAACTCTTGAGTTGGGTGGAATCAAGTCCAGTTACTAACTTCCATTCAAAATTCTAATAGAAGATGACACGTGTGCCACGTGGAATTTCAGACCCAAACCCAAGTAATTATAAAAAAACAAACCCAAACCCAAACCCAAACCCAAACCCATTCCCATTCCCATTCCCATTCCCATTCCCCCCTCCTCCTTTCCTAACCCTAACCCCCAAAAATCCCCGCCCCAACACTCACCACCATGCCCCGATGCGAATTGCGAGCAGCCCCTCCATGTGTCCTCTCTGTCTGTCTCTCTCTCTGTAGTGTGTGCGTGTGTCTAGTGGTGATGGTGGTTTGTGCCGCTACTGCTCGCAAGCACTCGCTGCAACTTCGCCCCTGAAATCACACGCTGTCGTCGTTGCCCGGTATCCTTGGTCTTGATCTCTCTCTCTCTGGTTTGGCCAAGAATCTTGGGGGTATGTGTACAGTGGCGGTGTTTGTGTGTTACTGGTGGCGACGACGATGGTGTTTTCTATTGTGGTGGTGGTTTTGGTCTAGATTTGGTCCAAGTCTCTCTTTCTAGGGTTAGGGTGAATAAAGGAAAAAGGGCAAATTAGTTTTATATTAATTACTAAAAAAATAAAATGGTTTAAGGAAGTGGGTTAGGATAAATGGGCTCTTTTTTGTTTGCAAGTTAGGAGTCACTTGTTACCTTCCGTTAAAAAAATGGACAGAATTAGTGAGTGGGCCTGATTGCAAAAGCTTATATAAGTGAGGATGTTAAGTGAAAAAATAATAGTTGGGGGGCAAAATGGAATTTCTTAATACTTTGTGGGGGCAAAGTGCAGTTTATCAAAAAAAACATAAGAAAAGTAGGGAAAATTACAATGATGTCCTTTTGAGGTTTACCTTTTAATACAGATACTACTGATATTTAAGAAATTACATTGACATCCCTCTCGGTGGTTATATCTTAGCAGAGAAAACAGAGATGTTGAAATTATGTTATTACCCTTGTGTTAAGCCCCCCCTTCTCCCTCATCTTCCAACCTCCATGGCACCAAAACACTCACAACCACCACCACATTGCACCCACCACCATTACCACCATTACCGGCAACTCTACACCATCACCCTTCACCTCTATATATACACACACGCAAATGTAACCCCGTCTGTATATGCACACACACCTATTTGAGGGATGTGTTTCTCGATTTGGAGGTTATTTTGGGATTGTGATTTTGAGTTTGATTTTGAGATGGATTTTTGGGATTGTTGATTTTGGGTTTGGTTTATTTTTAATTTTGGGTTTTGATATTGTTTTTGAGTTGGATTTGATTTGGAGTTTGTTAGAGCATCTTTAGCAGCCTCTTACGTTTGAACTACTTCATCAAAATTCTAGTTTATGGAGCTTTTTTTCTACTCACTTCAACTCCTTATTTTATATAAAATAAAATAAAATATTATTTGTTTAAAAATATTTTGAAATAATTCACATAATTTAAAGTTGAATTCTAACAAAAATTAGTAAAAAATGAATGTTTTTTAATCACTAGGTTTCCAACCTCCCCCCCCCCCCCCCTCAAAAAAAAAATACATATATATATATATATATATATAAATAAATAAATAAACTAATTAAAAAAAGGTTAGGATGTGAACAGACTTGTGGAAACACTATTCACAATATCCTAATAAAAAAGTTGGATAAGGAGACTGTTGGTTACAATTTTGGGTTTAGACTCTCTATTCGTCTAAGGAGCAAATATAAGGAGTGAGTTGAAGATGTACAATACACATATACATATATTTGTGTGTAGATGGAAGAGAGAGAGGAGGGACAACTCTAAAATGGGTATTAATTAAGTTTTGATGGCTGACATCATGATTTTAAGTCATTTTCCATCATTAATTGAATTTATAAACTTTAAGGGAGGTCATTATAATTTTCAGAATAAGAGGGTAAATCTGTATTAAAGGTAAACTTTAGGGGAGACTATTGTAATTTTCGCAAAAAACTTTCAAATTCATCAAATAACATGAAGAAACTGCAATTTTATTTGGGAAAACTAAGAAATTGAGGTGGAAGGAGGAGGAGGAGGAGGAAGAAGAAGATTCTGTAATGCCGCACCTTCTTCTTTCCCAGCCTCACCTTCGTCAGACGCCGTTCACAGCCCATCACCACCCACCTCACCACCCAC
>BRYE01000009.1:17596449-17598949 GCA_030159115.1 Actinidia arguta var. hypoleuca | reverse complement strand
AGAGTCATGAACGAGAATAATGCCCACCTCATACACACCTCACTGTGAACAACCCGCCACCTCCTACACCTCCTCGTCGTTCTCACCACTCGGGCGACAACGAGTCCCAGAGCCACTATAGTACTGGTCGGGATCGGCGATGTCGATCTCCAATTCTCCGTCGAAGAGAACAAAGATCTTCGTCGGAGTCCCAATCATCTAGCGAAACCCCAAAAATAGAGGGTGAGGAAGTCAAGAGGCGAGGAAGATCTCCTCGCCGAAACGATAAAGTGCTCAGGTGCCGAGAAGAATCCACCACCAGAAGATTAGAGATCTGGACTCCAAAGTTGACGCCATCAACACCGGCACAAGTGCCAGTCACCATGGATTTCTTGATCAAACAAACCGAGCCCCCATTTACGGAAAGGGTAGTGAGAACCAGGGTCACCTCTAGGTTCAAACTACCCACCTAGCTCGGGGTCTATGACGGGAAGACAGACCCTGTGGACCACCTGAATTCGTATAAAAGCCTGATGTTATTCTAGGGATATTCGAACGAAGTGATGTGCAAGGCTTTCTCTGTAACCTTGAAGGGGTCGGCGATGTTATGGTTCAGAAAGCTGCCTCCAAGAACCATTGACTCATTCGGCGACATGAGCAGACTTTTTGTTGCCAACTTCCTGAGCTATCGTGTCAAACAAAAGAATGCCTCCCACCTATTCGCTGTTCACCAAAAGAAGACTGAGAGTTTGAAAGACTACATCGAGCGATTCAACTGAGTTGTCTTAAAAGTGGAATACACTAGTGATAATATCGTAATTATGGCCATGATGGAGGGACTTCGCCTAGGCTTGCTGTTTGACTCACTTTCCAAAAATGTCCCAGCAAAATTGTCAGCGCTCCAGAGCAAGGCTGACAAATACATTACAGCGGAAGAATTAGCTGAGGCCAAACGAAGGAGGCGAAGAAGGGATGACCATAAAAGGAGGATTCACCTCGTCATCTGACAAGATTGATTCCTTAAGCTCAAATTTCCTGGGATGTTGCTCACCTCGCCCATGATTCTCACCTCGCCCAAGGCGCTAGTTGCTATGTTTGCCGTTTGAAAGAGGTCGCCTATGCAGTATGATATCACCAAAGTCTATTTCGCCAAATCTCCATGCATTTATGTTTTTGATCAACAAACTCTTTTGAGATAAGTAATAAAATTTATCCACTTTATTTTTATCGCCATTATTCGTCGTTATATCACCAAGTATAGGTTTTATTTCGCCAATATCAATCTCTCATTATTTGCAAAACAATAAGGTTTTCTGATTGCCAATGTTATTATCGCCAATATTAGATTTTATTCAATATTATGTCACCAAGTTCAAGTGATTATTTTGCCAAATTTAGACATCGCCAATAATGAGATCTCCAGATTCAAGATCTCCAGATTTGTTATCGCCATTATCAAGATTTAAGGGAATGCTTAATTATTCTTACTACTACGATGCAGTTTAGTATCTACTCTCTAAACCTTCTTGACAGAGGTAAAACGAGGTCATCTCTGAACTCTCTTGACTGAGGTAAAATGAGGTCACAAGGTCATCTCCGAACCCTCTTGACTGAGGTAAAACGATGTCATCTCCGAACCCTCTTGTTAGAGGTAAAATGAGGTCGTCTCCGAACCCTTTTGATCGACGTAAAACGAGGTCGTCTCCAAACCCTCCACCGAGGTTTTATATCGCCATTATTATCAAGATCACCTATTCATTACGATATGATATGGTGTCTTAATCGCCATTAAGGATTTTGCCATTATCAAGGATGCCCATTCATTATAACATGATAAGGCATCTTGATCGCTAGTACGGATGTCGCCAACATCAAGAATGCCCATTCATTACAACATAATAAGGCATCTTGATCCCCAATCACCAATTTTGTCAAATGTATCTAGCTTGATTATTCAGGTCGTCGTGATTAACAAAGGCATCTTGCTCGCCAAAGAGAAGGGTCACTCCATCATTTATGCTCCTCTTCATGCGTCAACCTATAATTTATTACTCGATGATACCAAGTGTTTCACCTCAACATCTCAAGTAAAGGGGCTACTGATGTGGGGTAAAATATTTGCCTACCAAAATAGGCACGTCGCCTAAAGGATTATATCACCACTACAGTTCTGATCGTCCATGGCTCCTCGCCACTAATTGCTTATCTCACCAGTACACTGGGAGATACTATCTTATCTCTATATCGCCAATGGACGAGGTGAGTTACTTCGTCTTATCATAGACCAAACCCATGAGGACTCTACCTATCTAAAGAGTCTACCACCGTGAGACTCATCCATCACTTTGCCTGATCAAAGTCTGCTTTCGTGAGGATTCTACCTCTACAAGGTAACTATCTTCACTAGACTCCAACTTCATCACAACTCCTATAATTGCGGATTGCTTTACAAATGACAACCTCCTATATTATCTCCAAAATTATTGGGATATCCTTCCATACTTTTCCTTCTAGTGCCAAG
>BRYE01000009.1:17566449-17573949 GCA_030159115.1 Actinidia arguta var. hypoleuca | reverse complement strand
TGTGAAGGAAGTTGTTTCTCAAGGACACACATCAGGGGTCCAGGCCACCATCATTCATTAGGGTAGACTCATTTTACTTGTGCAATAACCGTCAAGTTGTTGTCCACGCATGGTATTACTATCAAATAATAAATTTATAAATGTAGGGGTCGGATGTGATGACATAAGTTTTGACACAATTTTAAACATTTCATCCTAACCCTTGAAATCAAGGACTGAAATTACAATAACCTCTTTACTTCTCCATCTTCTTATCTTTCTTTCTCTTTAATGTACTGGGTATCACTACTTTGGACTCAGGGTTCAAATCACCAAGCCAAACGTCAAGTTCGACAGGATTCTCATAAAACAAGATTTTTTTTTTATCAAAATAGCAATAATACCAAATTTCATTCATCCAAAGAATGAACAATACATCCAAATTCAAAACACATATTTTTTAAAATAAATTCAAAATATTTGGTTAATAAAATTTGTGATAAGTAATTTTTTTGAGAGAGAGTAGGAGAAAAATTGCTAGAAGACGTCCCAACCCATGAAAGGGTAGATGGAGCGTGGTAACAGAGAAAGAGAGATAACGTCTGTGAAAATGAGAAATAAGAGAAGTTATTGTAATCTCAGCCTTTAATTTTAAAGATTAAGATGAAGTGTCTAAAATTGAGTTCTCAATACGATCCCATAAATATATATATGGTACGTGGTTTACTAGTAAAGAAACATGTTTTTTTTGCGCGAAGCAACTGCTTTTATGTGTCATTTTTATTGTGGGTCCCTTCTGTATGTCGTCATTTTCAAAATTAGTTTTCACTTAATTAACACCATATTTTAGATGGTCTTCACTTATGGTCCTTGTAAATATACAAATTCTATATAATTTTGTAGAATATAATCGTGAACATATAGAGCAAATAAATGATTTCATATTTTTTTTTTTATGCAGGTGATGCTCTGAATCATGAAATCTCAAGTAGAAGCAAATGGTGAAGAGGTAAATTACAATTTGTACCCTCCACTTTTACCTAAATTTTACTTTGCACCTTTTATTTCCAATTTGTGTTAGTCTTCAAATCAAGTGTCCATGTAACCCTTCCGTCGACTAGTTATTCAATTAAGGGCTACACAACATCTTTTTGTCACTTAATTGAACAGAAGATTTATGGAAAGACCACATGATTGATATTTGACCCAAAGTATAAGGGTATTGTTGGGCATAATGGATTTTTCCAATTTAACAAATTAGGTAACGACTCTTTCAAGTCTCAGCTCTCAAATCTGAATCACTTCTTGAACAGTTTTATGCTCTTTTTGGAGGTAAGCTTTGAATTTAGAAACTATGTCAGTATATGTAATGTACGAGTTATTTAGCTTAGGATCAGGAAATTGAAGAGGTCGAATTTGGTGTGCGCCTTAATGGGTTTGGGAACACCGTAGTGCCTTTTTTATGAGCTTATTGTTGTTTCATTTTCATAATTTGAACCGTTCATTTTGTAAAATTTCAAAAAAAAAATAAGTCAATCAAATATTAGTGGCCATAACATTTGTATTTTAGTTTATTCAAAAATTATATTTGTTATTTATTTTTTTAAAAATAAATGTGTCTCTAGACTCTATCACGTGACTATTGTTGTTCGATCTAATTGACTTTTTGCATGGACGATTGTTTCAAACAGCCTTACCAAATCAACGGTTTATTATCGTGCTTAGGGCACTACAGACCCAAACCCGTGTTTTTGACTGTGTCCGTATAACCAAGACCAGAGACCAGATATCATGTAACACGTGTCTCATACTCGTTCCTAGAAGATTGGGTGAACTTCATTATTGGTCCCTGTAATTTAAGTAAAGTTTTATTTTTGGTCTCTAAAGTTCTAATATAAACAATTACAGGCTTACAATTTTCAATTAGTTGCAATTATTTAAAAATGCTAATGAAAATTGCATAGTCTTTCTTGATTTTTTTTAATTTTCGTCGATGGAGGGATAGCATTAAAATTGATTAAAAATTGCTGAATTTTAATTCTTATCTTATGTTTTATCTCACACTAATTACATATACTATAACTAATCTCATAATACACATAAACTCATCCATTAATACAAAAAGAAAATCTAAAAAATAGTCTTTTGTACAAAATCAAATCTTAAAATTAACACACACATGGGCGGAGCCAAAATATTTATTCTGTGGGGTCAAACTCATCAAATTATATATAATTATGGGATGATAGTATAATTTTTTTTTAGTGAAATCAAAATTGTATTGATAGTTTTTTTTCCAGTGAGGTGATAGTAGTGTATTTATGGGATAATAATATAATTTTTTTTTCTGGTCACTTGACCCTATTGACATGGTTGTGCACAAAAAGGTAATTTTCCTTTTTTATCTTTCACAGCCATTTTACGAATACGACCAGGCATGCATACTAGATGAATGTACTATAGAAACCTAATAAATTAAGGGTTTGGATTAAAGATTAAGTAGTCGAAATTTAAGTTTAAGGATTTTAATAAAAATTAAGCAGGATAAAGTAAAAGGTGGAAGTGGTTAGGTAATATAAAAGAATAATTTTTGTTGTGGTAAAAATCTGAGAGAGCAACCAACAGTCAAAATTGTTCTTAGGCCTCAGCGCTGGACCTTGACAAATACTTGGATGACCTGCGCAGAATAGAACAAATGTAATCGGCCGGGGTGAGGCCACTCAAAATTCCTCTGGCGTATGAATCAGATCAAGACGACCAGGAGATAAGCAAAGACTGTATGGACGAGCATAATAAAAAAAGTGTATATGGTGCCCGTGTTCAGCTTACCTTTTTGTTATGGAGGAGCGGCCTTTATATAGATTGAGTAATAGACCGTATCAGTGGATAACGGCAAGATCTTCGGAAGGATAAGTATAAAAGAATATCCCAATAATTTTGGAGATAATGTAGGAGGTTGGCATTTGTAGAGCAATTTGCAATTATAGGAGTTATGATGGAGTTGGAGTCTAATAGAGATAGTTCCGTAGAGGTGGAATCCTTACGGAAGCGGACTCTAATCAAGCAGAGTGATGGAGGAATCTCGCGACTCCTTAGAGAAGTAGAGTCCTCATGGGGTTGGTTTATGATAAGGCGAAGTAACTCACTTCTCCTATTGGCGATATAGAGATAAGATAGCATCCCCCAGTATACTAGTGAGATAAGCAACTAGTGGTGAGGAGCCATGGGCAGCCAGGACTGTAGTGATGATAGGGTGATATGATTCTTCAGGCGACATGCCTATCTTGATAAGCGGATATTTTACCCTACATCAATTTTAAAATAAAAATAGCGTGGGCTTCAGAATGGACCTATTGGTTGGCAGAATCGGGAACCTACGATGTTCAGTTCACGATGAGAGATGAAACCCCTTGGTCTCTTTCGTACATTCAATCCTGATTTGTTTATTTTATTTTATTTTATTTTATGGATAGAATTTCTAATTTATTTAGCCACCAAGAAATATACGACATCGTGGTCCCAAATGTTTTATTAGGGAATTCTTTTTCTTGACAATCAAGTTACCTAAAATCACACTTTAGAGAGATTTGTTTTCTTGTTGCCCAAAGCTAACAAATGCTTTGCCTTTTTTAACTCAATCAATTCATTATTTATTCTAACTTTAATAAAGAGAAAATGAACCAATCATTTTACTCGTTACAATAATATTAAAAGACTCTTTATTTTATAATTGCTTCCAATCCATAAAAAAAAAATCTTTTTGTAATAAGATGATCATATGCAAGTTTATCCGGTTCGTTAGACTGATCAATCCGGGAGCCAACCTCATCGTTTATAAGCGGAGAACCATTTAAAATTAGGGTAAAATCCTGTAAGAACTAACTCAATATAAGAATTGATAACATGTAGATGGGAATCAACGCAAATTAAATTGGCTTAATTTCTAATTATTTCCTAATATGATGGTCTGTTGGAAAGACCCTATAAAAGGAATATCATGTTGTCAACATGTGTGGTGGTGGCCCAATCTTTCTCATTGGCATGTGGCATATGGGAGAGATGTCTCCTAAAAGACTTTCCAAAACCACAAAAGCTCCTAATCATCTCCCATGTATATACATGTATATTAATATATGTATAGATTAATTAAGATAGAGATTTTATCAAATTGAATCAGAAAAAGCAAATAATCCAGCTAGGGTTTTTGGGTTTCAAAGCTGATCCTTGAAACAAATTTATACTTCAAACCACTTTTCTCACACTTGAAATTAAAGTAGCTTCATTCAGATGTTATAACAATTACTTTCTTTATAAAAGTACACTCTAGAAATAATGTATAACCATTTTAAACTTCGTTAACTGATCTTCTTGGAGTATTTGTAACAACAACAAAAAAAAAAACTTTAAATGTGTATATGATCCTACCGACGGCGATAACTCTTGTTTAGATTTAGATTTCGAGGAACTTAAACGTAGGAACTATAAATGTATAACATTTATTATGTATCTGCGCGTGTGTCCAATTTATTCAGTTTTTTGATGCCAAATTTTGATCATTTTATTATAAAATCATATTTAGTCCAAATTTAGATGCTAAGAAGGGGGGGGGGGGGGTAATACTCCGACATCACATAATTTATTTTTGAAAAATATTTTCCAAATTGTCGTTTGTGTAAATTTCTTTCTGTTTACGTTTTATAAAAACTAGTACAAAACAATCCTCATATATAATAATAATTTTCAATAAATTTTAAAATGTAATGCAAGTGTAATTGCATAATTTTATAAAATAAATACAAAAAAACAAAAAAAAAAGTGAAAAAATTATTTTTCTTATTTTTACATAAAGAAAGTAAATTAAAAATAAAAAATAAAAGGACCATGGAGAACGGGTGAGGAATCTAGGAAAAGGCTCCCCCACCAAGAACCTGTGTGTGTGTGTGTGTGTGTGTGTGTGTGTGGATTTGGGGCATACAAAAGCATATCCCAATTTTCAGGTTTATAGACCCTAAATGGGCCCCACAAAAACTAGGTCAGAGCTCCGTAAATCGCTCAACGTCCGACAGCCGTTGATCACTTGATTTCCCCAGATTCCAGTGATCTGATTGGCACCGCATTGGATTGACCGTTGACGATTGAATATCCCTCACCAACTGAGTATTAAAAATAAATTGTATATTCTAAAAATGAGAATATACGGGTGAATTAAAACGAGATATATAAAAGATGTTTTAGATAATTTTCACTCAAATTGAATTGATTTATTTTTAAAAAATATTTATTTTAATTAATTTAAATTTTAGTATTTTTATATATATTTTTATTTTTTTGATCCGTTTGTAAAAGACTGACAAAAAAAAATATAAAAAATCCCGACTTTCTCCCTACTTTTCTTTGTTGTTACAAAGAAGAAAAGAATATTCACTTTTTTTTTTCTTTTTCTTTTTCTTGGGTGATGATTTTCTCTTTACCTTTTTCTCCCTGTAGGCTATAATTAAAAACAAAAAGTACTTCAACTCATTAATTGGCGTGATGTTGACTTGTTCAAAAAAGGTGGAGAAGAGCATAATGTAAATTAGGCTTAATTATATAAATACCTCTGAGCCCTCTGAGCCTAATGTAAATTAGGCTTAATTATATAAATACCTCTTAAATTATTATTTTTTATTTTTTTATTTAAAACAAGACTCATTTATATTTTTTTAACTATTGAAAGTTATCACTTTCACTTTATCCGTTAATATTTCGTTAAAAATTCTATTAAAACTTAGTCACATGAACTCCATATGACTGATTCTATATTTTTTATGCCAAATAAATCATTTAGTTGGGAGGAAAAAAGTCATATGTCTATATATACACTTCAATTGTTTTCTTTTGGCTACCTCTATGCACAAACCCCCTCTCTCTCTCCACTCTTCTCAATTTTATATTTTTTTTGTTAAATATATTTTTTTTATAAAAATTATAAAAAATAAAAATAAAAAAAAATAAAAAATAAATATGAATACAATATTAGTTTTGTTTATTGAGTAATCAGATAAATAAGAAACTTATTAACATTCATAACACCAAACAAAGAAAAACTAAACTAAAAATTAAAAAGTACGAGTACAAAAATTCTTTAGTCAAACTTCACATAATGTTTATATATAGACATATAATTTTTTTTTCAAAATAAATGACATATTTAGTATAAAAAAACATAAAATCAGTCAATAACATAGGTGTCATGCGATCAAATTTTAATAAGATTTTAGACAGAATACTAACAAAGGGGGTGAAAGTGATCATTTTTAATAATTAAAGAGTGTAAACAATTTTTTTTTAGACAAAGAAATAAAAATGATAAAACATAACAGTTTAAAGAATGTTTATATAATAAGCTTGTAAATTAATTGGCATGATTTTAGAGAATCTTTTTATTTTTTTATAACCCAGCATTCCATATCCAAACAGAATCTTTTTGTCTCTAACGAAGAACTTTGGTCCAAATTTAAAATATTTTCTATTCGTTTTGATCAATAGAGGTATCAAAAAAGTAAATAAAGGTCATATTTGAAAAGAAAAAAAAACAAGTAAAATATTAAACCATAAATAAGCCAAACAATAATAATAATAATAATAATTATTATTATAAAGAAGCAAATAAATAAATAAATAGTTTCCTTTTTCCAAGTCCTCTCTCTCAAGCTAGGACACCAATTTATACAACAAAGACTCATCTAGAAGTGCCGAAAACACCGATTTAGGAAACTAAAGTCTAGTTTTGCATTGAAGACCCTACACGCAATTATTGTTGATTCCATTCATCAAGAAAATGACAATTATACCCCGAAGCCTAGCGTAATCAGGTGGGCGTATTCGGTCATTTCGTAAATATTCCTGTCCGAAAACGTGCGCGGAGAAGACAGTGATGATACTTTCAAAAACCTTGGATTGGGGCAACGAAAAAATCAACGACTACGTATGTAGGCCAAGACCAAGCCCCATGTGACACGCCCAAACAAAACGAAAAACGAGAGTCAGACAATAAATGCCAAAACTGAATGATTATCATCATCTATTTTTCATAAATGCATTCCTTTTTTTTTTTTTTTCTCTTTATCATATAAAATTATTAAAAAAAAATTATGTTTAATCATGTTAGAAGTTTGGATTCTGACAATGTGTTATGAACATATTTTGGGATAAAATGTTAGAAAGTTCGTCATCGTGTTCTTCTGATTTGGAGTATTACTATAAGAAGTTTGAAGATGTTGTATCTTGAGAGCCGTATGTCGTATCCCGTAAGTATCAAATTCGAGACGTAAAATGATTTAAGGATACTTAATCAAATCCAGGCTTTAGCCATTAAGTTCTTGTAACTTTTTATCTTGTTGTTTAAATTAATCATTCTTATTTTCTGTGTTTGTAATAAAAAAAATCTATAATTTTTTATTAAAATTTTTTGTTTATTTTAAGAAAACAAAAACCAACAAAACGTGTGGGTAGTTATGTAATTTTGCAGCTGTAGAAAAA
>BRYE01000009.1:17551449-17556449 GCA_030159115.1 Actinidia arguta var. hypoleuca | reverse complement strand
AGGTCAGTTCCCATTGAGTCGTTTCTTTAATTGACAAGTATAGCTCCTCGCATATGACTAATAGGTGTTCTTCCATTTTTAGGTAAACGCTGTAACAAATCGCCTGTCCTTTCCACGACTGAGCAGACAAATACTGACGATATCTTGAACTCACTTGTGAAGGGGGACTTATTTTCAATCAACAAAGTTCTCAACTCTAAGTCCTTCTAGAGGTGTTTCAAGATCTCGTCTAAGTTAATGGCATCCAGTGGAGGGGACGATGGCGAGGACGTACCAGCAGGCGGGGCAACTTCTCTTGCGGGCAACGAAGGTGAGTCTCATCATTCCCGAGATGAGCCTTGCCAAGGCAATCATTCCCTAGATGACTTAGTAGAATACATAGGACCATCAGGAAGGAAATGAGGAGAATCTTACCTCGCCTTCCTAATCTAACAATGCTAAGGCTGTTAGGAAGAAAAATTCGAGACATAGTTTTAGGTTCGGGACCATATAGTTTGAGTCCAAGCTCGAGCTCTAAATCTGAGGCTTGGTCAGACTCAGGGCTGCCCCTTGAGCTTAGATCGGATGGTATTGTCTTTTTCTTTTCCTAAGTACTTTATCTTATTCTATGACTGATCTCTATTTTTTTTTTACAGCTATGTCAAAGAAAATCAGTCTTAAGAAGCTCATCCCAACAACGAGGTCAACCCCAATTGTGAAGAAGATAATAATTTGCGAGAAGCGCCTCCGGGACGAGGAGCCTGACAGCACGCCCACCAAGAAGGGCAAATCGGTGACCACATCGCCAAAGGAGGCTAAAAGATAGACGACGTGGAGGTTTAAGGAGGCATCTACTGCTGCTACTAGAGAAGGAACCTCAGCCAACCCTGGCACTGTGCTGGGGCCCAGGGCTTCCATGCTAGGGAGTCCTTCCATGGATGAAAAACTCCTGGGTGAAATGATTCCACCTTCTAACAAAGAAAAGGTGGACAAACTAACCCTGGATTAGGTGCTCACGAAATTCTTTCATGTCATTGGTCAGGTATCTAGTCGGTTTCAATCTCAATTTTTATTTCCGTACTTTCAATGATTCTAGGTGATCACAAAAAATTATTTGTAGCAGGTGGTTGTGCTCGGATCTTCCCCCATGTTTGTAGCAAGAAAATGGGAGATGAGCCGACTCTTCAGCAAGGTTGGGATGCATCGCTTAAGGGTGAGATGGCCCGAGCTCAAAAGCTGGCCAACGAGCTAGAGGAAAAGTTGGTTGCGTCCCGAGTTCAAGAGCAGTAGGCCACCAGGTATCTGAAAAAGATCACCAAGGATCGGGATGCCACGATGGTGAGGTTGGAGAAGCAATTGGCCCTCACCAAAAAGACTACCATTGAGGAGTTCAAGTCCTCTGATGATTTTCAAGAGGCTGTTAAACTTACCACCTCCAAATACTTTGGCGAGGGGTTCGACTATTGCAAAAGGCAAATTGCTCACCACCACCCTGACCTTGGCACTGATCTCCAAGGCATGGGCATCGACGTCGAGCTGCTCGAGGATGAGAAAAATAAGGTCGAGGAGAAGGAAGAGAATGAGGAGAAAGAGAAAGATAAGGAAGAAGAAAAGGAGAAGGAAGATGAGGAGAGGGTAATACCAGCCCTCTTTATCCTTAAATACTTGTAATTTTTTCTTCTTCATTGTAATAGTGAGATTTAAACCTTTCCATTTTTTTAATGAATGAAAATCCTCTATTCCCTTCATGCACTTTTTATATGTTTGTACTGGCAACATCACATCTGTAGAGATTGGTGAGATGAACTTGACGATCATAATCTATTGGCGATCATAGTAAATGCAATTTACCTTAATCAAGCAAATGCCAACTTAACCCATGGCGATCAGAACTTAACAAACTAGCGATATGAAATTGGCGAATATATCTGCTTGGTGAGTTTAAGGCCTTGGTGAAATTTTGAAAACCCTTTAATCTTGGCATGTTTACTTTGGCAATGAAAAGATATCCTTAGCGACCTTAACTTAGGTGATAGTTGTGAAGAGACTGACGAATTCAACTTTTAGGCAAAGCGGGCTAAATTAGCAAACTCGATTAATAAGCAATAAGTAATCGAGCGAGTTAACCTCTGGAGATCAAGATGCCTTGATAAGGGCAGTTTTGATATTGGCGATACTAATCTAAAACTGGTGCTTTAATGGCGAATTGGAATTGGTGATATAATTCAACAAGGCAAAATCAACCCTTCTGGCAAGATAATCAAACTTTAATTCATAGATTCATTATTTTATCGAAGTAACCTTACCCGCACAGAAATTGGTGATCACAATCACATGAGCATTTGGCGAATAAAATTTATGAATTTGGCGACGTTATTCACTTTGGCGAAAAGTGGCAATATATAAGGATCAAGCTAGAGAAACATAATTTTATTAAAATAATCACTACTACATGGAGATTGACAAATATAATAAAGACAGGAGAAAACAATATTTATGGCGACATCTTGCTATTTGGGCGACTATAATCACAAGGAAATGGCCAATCATAGGACTTTGGTGATACCACATTGTATAGGCGATCTTCTTCTCATAGCGACTAGCATGACTACTGGTAATATTTCTTCAAGTGTTCAGCATTCCAGGGATAAAGTAATGCCTTCCCATTCATGTCTTCTAGTCAATAAGTTCTTGGCTTGGACATTTTGACAACCTTGTAGGGTCTTCCTAAGTAAGACTAAGCTTCCCAGAGTTGGGCTCTTTTGTAACCAGAGTTACCTTCCTCAAGACAAAATTTTCAGGCGAAAAAGATCTTTACTTGACTCTCTGGTTATAGTACTTGGCGACCTAGTGCTTGTAGACAGTTTGGTATACCTCAGCTCGCTCCCGCTTTTCGTTAAGGAGATCAAGGTTGAGCCTTAGCTCATTTTCGTTGTTCTCCTTGTTTGTCGAAATTTGAGGTTTTGAAACTCGACATTACTATCTCCACTGGTATAACTGATTATGTCCCATAAACCATTGAATACGGTGTCTCGCTAGTAGGAATTCTGCTCGTTGTGTGGTAAGCCCATTGTATGCTTGGTAAGTTTTCTTCCCATTCACGTTTCGATTTCTCTAACCTAGCCTTTAGATTCCTCAAGATTATTTTGTTGGTGACTTTCACTTAATCATTCGCTTGAGGATGACCAAGCAAGGAAAAATGGTTGGACATGGTGAGGTCCGAGCAGAATAGTTTGAATCCATTGTTGTCGAATTGCTTTGCGTTGTCTGAGATGATAACCTTGAGAATTCCAAATCTATAGACAATGTTCTTCCAAATAAAATTTTTGACATTCCTCTTAGTGATTTTGGAGAGACTCGGCTTCTATCCACTTCGTGAAGTAATCTATGGTGATAATCAAGAATTTTCTCTACAATGGAGCTTAAGGGAGACGTCCGAGTATATCAATTCTCCATTGAGCAAATGGCCATGGACTCGTCATTGGCACCATCTCGGTATGAGAGAGGTGACTCACCGGAGCAAATCTCTAGCACTTGTCAAACCTCTTAGTGATTCATCACAAGCTGAGAGTCACTAAAGGCATCCAAGGATTCCACTCCTAATTTTGATGCAACCTTTAGTCCGGTAAGGAGAGCTTCATATTCGGCTTCATTGTTGGTTGCTTGGAATCCAATGCGTATGGCATACTCCATCTATTCACTAGAAGGATTTTGGAGAACAAGTCCTACACCACAACTGTGTTGGTTGGACGACCCATCCACTAAGAGCTTCCACTTGGCGAGATCATCTTCTTGTTCCTTTTCTTCTGGGATTTCCACGTCGAGGAGAATCACCTCAAGCACTGGAGCAACGTCATGAGTAAACTTGGCTATAAAATCGGTCAATAGAGCTTGAATTTGGTCAAAGTTTACTTTGATCCCACGCTTAGTGACAAGAAAGCCAAGGAATTTACCATATGATACGTCAAAAATGCATTTGAAATGGTTAAGCATCATACGATGCTTTCGTAGGATGCCAAATATTTCAGATAAATGGGCGATGTGATCAGCTACTTTCAAATTCTTGGCCAGTATATCATCTATGTAGATCTCCATCGTCTTCCCTATCATCTCCTTGAACATCTTGTTCACCAGTCTCTGGTACGTCACCCCAGCACTTTTCAAACCAAAAGTCATGACTTTGTAACAATGCAACCCTCTCTCCGTGACAAATGAAGTCTTCTCTATGTCGAGCGGATGCATCTTGATCTGATGATACCTCGAGAAGGTGTTCATGAAACTAAGAAACTCATGTTTGGAGGTTGCATCAACAATCAGATCAATCTTTGACAAAGAAAAATTATCTTTTAGGCAAGCCTTATTGAGGTCGATAAAATCAACACATACTCTCCACTTTTCTCCCTTTTTTGGGACGACGACAATGTCGGCGAGCCAATTTGAATAGTGAGATTCCCAGATAACATTGGCTTTGATTAGCTTAGCCATTTCATCTTCTATGACTTTCATGCATTCTAGGGCAAACTTTCTTCTCTTCTGGCAAACTGGAGAATGGTCAAGGTTGGTGAATAGCTTGTGAACGACGACCTGAGAGTCTATTCCTGGAACGTGGTCTTGTGACCATGCGAACATGTAGTAGTTCTTCTTCAAAAATTCCACCAAGGCTTTTCGTAACTCCTCAGTCAATTCAGTTCTGATCATGACATGATGATCTGGATAGTCAGGGTGTATGGAGATTGGAGTCACTTCTTCTAGGGACTTGGTTTTTTCTGTCTCTCAGGGATCTTCAAGAGTTATTTCATCCACCTCGTCTTTCAATGCCTTCATCTCGGCATCATCGGTTTGTAATTGCTATTGGGCACTTAATTTCAAAAGAGATTCAGTCTTCATAGCCGAGATAAAGTATTGGTCGGGAAATTTTTTGATCGCCCCTCACCTCATCTATCCCCATTGAAGTGGAAAACTTCATCATCAGGTGATAGGTGGAAGTGATCGCCTTAATTTTTCTAAGTATTGGGCGACCT
>BRYE01000009.1:17428949-17433949 GCA_030159115.1 Actinidia arguta var. hypoleuca | reverse complement strand
CTTTTGACAAACATTATTCAACCGGGTCGAGGCTCAAACCAACGGTACATAACAAGCTAAAACCCACGGTATGTAACAACTTTTAGAGAAGTGTAAAGGTGTTCTCTACACCGAGTTTTCTGTATGGGTATAGTTTATAGGCCATTATCTATAAAGACAACATATTATTTTTTGTAGAATGTGAAATACCTTTAATTTCGAATCGCTTAATTCTCTTAAAAAATAGCATTCGGCTGGATCACGATTCAAACCAACCATAAATAACAATTACTAAATACGTGTAAAATTATCCTCCCATACCAAGTTGGCCATAGGAGTACCATTTTAAGGTCATTATCCATAAAAACAATAGTTTTTTTTTATTATTATATATGATGAGGAACACCTTTAATTTTGAATAACTTTGTTCTCTTGAGAAACATTATTCGATTGAGCCAAGGCTCAAACCAACCACATATAACATTTACTAGATATGTGTAAAGATGTTCTCCCACATTTAGTTCACCGTTGTATGGGTATCATTTTCTTGTCATTATTCATAAAAACAGAAACTTATTTTTTGTAGAATGAGAAACACCTAATTTAATTTGAAATTGATTAATTCTCTTGAGAAAAATTATTCGATTTGGCCACAACTCAAACCAACCTTAAATAACAACTACTAGATATGTGTAAAAGTGTCATCACACGCCTAGTTTGTCCTATGGGTATAATTTTGAAATCATTATCTATAAAAACAACAACTTAGTTTTTACAGACAACAATTTAGTTTTTACAGAATGTGGAACACCTTTAATTTTGATTTGCTTAATTCTCTTGACAATATTTTTTGATTGGGTCACGACTTAAACCAATCATAAATAACAACTACCAAATATGTGTAAAAGTATCCTCTCATGCCTACTTTGTCGTATGAGTATTATTTTGGGATTATTATCAGTAAAAACAACTTATTTTTTACAGAATGTGGAACACTTGTAATTTTATCGCTTAATTCTCTGGAGAAAATTTTTTAACTGGGTCACGACTCAAACCAACCGTAAATAACAACTACCAGATATGTGTAAAGATATCCTCTCACACCTAGTTTGTCATATGGGTATCGTTTTGTGGTCATTATCCGTAAAAGTAACAACTTATTTTTTTACAGAATGTGGAACACTTTTAATTTTGAATCGCTTAATTCTCTTGAGAAATATTTTTCGATTGGGTCACGGCTCAAACCAACCATAGATAACATTTACTAAATATGTGTAAAGATACCATCCTACATCCAATTCGACATATGGATACCATTTTGAGGTCATTATTTGTAAAAAATTAGCTTATTTTTTGTAAAATGAAGAACATTTTTGTAGAAAGAAACATTATTTGATTGGGCCATGACTCAAACCAATCCTAGATAACAATTACTAGATATGTGTGAAGGTTTTCCTCCAATACCGAGTTCATCATATGAGTATCGTTTTGGGGCTATTATCCGTAAAAGCAATAATTTATTATGAATAACAGATTTAATTTTGAAGCGCCTAATTCTCTAGAACAACAACATTTGGTTGAGACTAGCCTTAAACCAACTATATATAATAACTACTAGATATGTGTAAAAGTGTTCTACCACACTTAGTTCGTCGTCTGGGTACAGTTTATGAGTGATTTTTTGTAAAGTAACAAGTTATTTTTTTGTAGAATGAGAAATATTTTTAATTTAAAATTTCTTAATTCTCTTAAAAAAAATTACTTCAGCCACGGTTAAAACTAATTGTAGATAAAAACTACTAGATATATGAAAAAGGTATCCTCCTATATACAATTTTTCGTATGGGTACCGTATTGGGGCCATTATCAGTAAAAGGCTAAAAGCAGCAATTTATTTTTTTGCAGTATTAGGAACACCTTCCCATTCGAATCGCTTAATTTTCTCAAAAAATAATATTTGGTTCGGCCACAGCTAATATCTTTTTGGTAGTCAACAACTTCTAGATAAGTTTAAAGGGGTTCTCCCACACCAAGCTTGCCGTATGGGTACGTTTATATGCCATTATCCATAAAAGCAGTAGCTTATTTTTTGTATAATGTAGAACTCTTTTAGTTTCGAATAGCTTAATTCTCTTAAGAAACAATATTTGGTTGCCCATAAATAACAATTACTAGATATGTGTAAAGGTGACCACCCATACCGAGTTTGCCGTATGGATACCGTTTTAAGGCCATTATCTGTAAAAGCAATAATTTATTTTTTGTATAATGGAGAACACGTTTAATTTCGAATTGCTTAATTTTCTTAAGAAAACCATTCAATTAGGCTACGGCTCAAACCAACCGTGGATAACATTTAGTAGATATGTGTAAAGGGGTCCTTCCACATCCAGTTCGCCGTATGAGTATCATTTTGAGGTTATTATCTGTAAAAGCAATAACTTATTTTTTATAAAACGAGGAAGACTTTTAATTTGAAATCGCTTAGTTCTCTTAAGAAAAATTATTTGATTGAGCCACGGCTCAAACAAACCTTAGATAACAACTACTAGATATATTTAACGGTGTTCTCATATTCTGAGTTCGCCATATGGGTACCATTTTGGGATCATTATCCATAAAAGCAATAATTAATTTTTGTAAAATGAGAAACACTTTTAATTTCAAAACGCTTAATTCTCTTGAGAAACTTTTTTTAATTGGGCCACGACTCAAATTAACCATAGATAATAACTACTAGATATGTGTAAAGTGATAAAGGTATTCTCCCACACCAAGTTCATCGTATAGTTACGATTTCTGGGCCATTATTTGTAAAGGCAACAACTTATTTTCTTGTTGAGAAACACTTTTAATTTCAAATCGCTTAATTCTATTGAGAAATAATATTTGGTTGGGCAACGACTAAAATCAACTGTTGATAACAACTAACAAATATGTGTAAAAGTGTTCTCCCACATCTAATTTGCCATATGGATACCATTTTGAGACAATTATTTATAAAAACAACAACTTATTTTTACTATAATATGAGAATTCATATACTTTATGATGGACACTAGCTCTTTTGCGTGCACAAATTCGAATACAATCCTCTTACAAGGTTACTTCTGTGAACCTGTTGTTGTAGAGATTAAATTCTTTATGCTGTAAGCCGAATACATATAGTTTATGCCAGTCAATCATATTATACCATGTTAGCAAACTATGCCTCCACCATTTTTTTACCATGCATCTTGCCTCATCTGATAATTTCTCCTCCACTCAATTCCTCCTCCCCTTCCCAACTCCAGGTAACACAGACACCCACCTCAATCCCCATTCCTTGTCTGCTCGGGCAGCCTCACCACTGTCCTCCGTCCTTCTCACCGCCGACGACCCACCACCACTCCCTTCCTCCCTCCTCCCTCACAATCGAAAGCCAGTGGCCACAACCCTCTTCCTAACCCCCGCCAAGAATCACCCCACCATTCTCTCTTTTTTAATCATTCAATCTATGTATGCATATATATATATATATATATATATATATATATATATATATATATATATATATATATATGTGTGTGTGTGTGTGTGTGTGTGTGTGTGTGTGAATCATTAAATCAAAACCTATATTTGGTGTGGTTCATGGATCCATGGTCTTTGAAGAGAGGAAGTTTACGAATTTACCCTAAGTTTCTCTGGTGTGTGACGTATCCTTTTTTAATTGGGTAGTCGTAAAACCTTAATAATTATGCCACATCAGTATATAAATTTAATCCCGTGAATTCATCACAAATAATGTATTTTGGGGGGCTAATGAGAAACATGTATAGTAAAACCCGGATACAAGCAATTATTCATAAAATGATATAGAATATCCGAGTTTGTAGTTCATCCAAGAATATCCATTCCGCCATTGGGCTAGCCGTGCCGGTTGGGTCAAGGGAGCAACAAACATTGCATAAGAGCATCATCAACATCCTTCCTACCTTCTTCATTTAGACACAACAGGGAGTAAAATAAAAAAAAAAATAACTCCAGTAGCTCCCATATGCGGCTCCCTAAACCGGTTTTTGCTACAGTATCTCTCTAGATGTGGGGAAATACTGTTCACTCATTGGCTTTTTTTGTCCTGAAGAGAGATGGAGATGATGGGCCTAGTTTATGGTTAAAGGTTTTTTTTTTTAATGATTTGATTTTTTTATTTTTTTTGTTTCTACTAAACTTTTTTCACCGTTTAAATAAATTTTATACTTTTTTTGTTCCTTTAGACAAAAAGAGTCAAAAAATATAAAAAAAATTAAATCATCTTATTTAAAAAAAATCATTAAAGATGAAAAAAATTATTTTAAAATATTTTTTTTCGTTTTTAGTGATTTTTTTTTCAAATTCAATAATTTTTAAAATTTGGGTGAAATACAATAACCTCCCCTAGGGTTTGCGTTTAAGCACCCCTTACGTTAGAGAAATTACACTGACCTTTCCTGAAGTTTGAAACTTGTAAAAGATTTCTACTAAAATACATTGATCACTCCTGAAATTTTGGATTAATACACAAAGCACTTCTGAAATACACTGATCATTCCAGGGGTACTTTGTGTATTAACTCAAAATTTCAGGGGTGGTCAGTGTAATTTTTCAAACGTCAGGAGTGCTTTGTGTTTAAATACAAATTTCAAGGGAGGTCATTGTAGTTTTTTAAATATCAGGGGTACTTTGTGTATTAGCATGAAACCTCAGGGGTGATCATTGTATTTCATCCTTAAAATTTTTGAACTTCTGTAGTAAAGAGATATTGAAAAAATATAAATTTTTTATCAAACGTTAAAATAAGATTTTTAGAGAACTAAACTCGAAAACAAAAATATTTAAGAAACTCAAAAAAAATATCTAAACAAAACCTAAGAGAGAGATGGTGTTCTATTTAAAGGTTTTTTTATTTAGACCGTTAAAATAAAAAATAATTAAACAAAGTAGAAGTTTAACTAAAATAAAGAGACAACACTAGGTACTGGAGTTATCCTAAAATGTGATAA
>BRYE01000009.1:17411449-17416449 GCA_030159115.1 Actinidia arguta var. hypoleuca | reverse complement strand
AGGATTAAATGATGGACCAGTTCATTTCAACTGTTATCCTGATTTTACCTTAAGTCTTGGTGATCCGCATATTACTAAAGCAGTCACTTTAAATATTAAGACTACAGGTGCCTTCACAGAAATGTTAGAAGGAAGTCACACAGTAGCACTTATATATAGAATATATTATAAGTGTATGAAAACTAATTTAAATGCGCAAGCACTAGTTAAAAGTCCAAATGGTCAAACTTTACTTATTAAAAGTAGTACTGATAATGCTAATATCAGAATACCCAGACCAGTCATTTGGGAAGAAGTTACTCTTCCAGATAGTTGGTTATTAAACAATGAAAATTATCAGAAGAACATAGTAAATGAAGCTGATGATTTAGACTTTATTCAACAGAATTCGGACGGAACAGTCAACATAAGCTTTAAAGATTTAAGAAGAAATACACCTTCTAGACATAGCTTTGATAATAGAAGTATTACTACCAGTCTAGGAAGTACTTCTAAAAAACATAGTAAAACTCCCTCTAGGCATAGCATAGATGGAGAAAACATATCAAATATTTACAAAAATGATATAGATTTTATTAACCCAGTAAATACTAAAACTAAATTAAAAGGAGTTGAGTCCTCTCCGCAAATTAGTAAAGCTAGATACAGCAGACACCCTCCCTTTGGAAGTAAAGAGGAAGAGGAAGAAGTAGAGTCTTCCAACGAGTCACCTACGCAAACAGATTTTGAAGTAAGTACGCCAATTAACCCACAGTTATTAACAATTAAAGCTGAATTTAAATTTGACTTAGTAAAATTATATGAAGAATTTAATTCTAAAAGTAACAAGTCAAAAAGAAAAGAATATAAAAATAATTATTCAGAGAATAAAAGAAAGAGAATTCTTTATGCTTGGCAAGCATTTATGAATGAAATAAGAAATGAAATTAATTTTTTCGACTACTTAGAAAATTATTATAAAAAAGTAAATACGATAACTAAGAGTAAATGGAAAACTGATGATAATAAGGAAATTACTTCTAGTCATCCTCCTTTAGAAACTATACATATAGAGCATAAGGAGACAGTAATAAAAGCTTCGCCTTTTAAAGTACCTGGTGATAATACTGAAATTAAAAAAGTCATAGAACAAAATAATTATACTAATCAATGCTTAAAAACTATTGGTAAGCAATTAGATAAAATTGAAACCATAGTTGAAAGTCATCCAGTAGAAAAATCCTCTACTAGTAAAAGTCTAGAAACGCCTATAGTTAAATTACCTAGTAATAGAAGCAAACTTGGATTAAATACTAGTAAGGATAAGAATCATATTAAAAAATTAGAAGAAATCTTCTCTAAGCTTGAGGCTAAGAAGGAAGAAAGCTCTTCTATACATGTTATTAATCAAAATGAACTCAAGTTATCTACGGAAGAATCTTCTACAGATACTTCAGACAGTGAAATTGCTAACTTAGAAAATCAATTTAATGTTAACAAATTAAAATATAATAACAAACCTAATAATGAGGTTTCGATTACAAAGAATTGGTATACACGTCCTAGTCCGCCTGACCTTCAATTTGAAGAAAGGAACTTGGATAATCAATTCTCTGTTGAAGCTAAAAAATTATATGAGTGGAATATAGATGGTTTAAGTGAACATAATATTCTACAAAAATTACATCACATGTCAATGGTTGCAAACAGTTATCTTACAAACTATTTAGATTATTCTCAGTCAGATATTATTGATCTTTTAGCATCTGGTTTTACAGGAATGCTAAAATCATGGTGGGATAAGTATCTCTCAGAAGATCTGCGAGAAAGCATTAAACATGCTGTCCAGATGGATGAGAATAACTTTCCTATTTTTGATGAAAACACAGGGTCAGGAATACCTGATGGAATTAACACATTAATATATACAATTATTAAACATTTTATTGGAACCCCTAGTGATATTCACTCTAGGATCCATGATCAACTCAGTAACCTAAGTTGCCCAACACTTAGTGATTTTAGATGGTACAAAGATGTCTTTACAACTAGAGTCATGATTAGGGACGATTGCACCGCCCCTTTTTGGAAAGAAAAATTTATTAATGGATTACCTAGTCTTTTTGCTCATAAGATTAGAGATGTACTTAGTCAACCTACAGGTCAAATAGAATACAATAAGTTAACCTACGGAGATATCATTAGTACTATTCAAAAAGAAGGATTAAGAATGTGCATTGATATGAAAATTAGTAAACAAGCTAAAAGTGATAAACATAGGGCTAAATACGAGTTAGGAAACTTCTGCGAACAGTATGGTTTACCATCAGTCGCACCTAGTAAAAGAAATCGTATTAAAACATTTAAGCCATATAAGTCACATAAGAAAAATAAGTATAAGACTAAACACTACAGAAAAGATAATAATGATTTTTATAGCAAACCTAGGAGTAAACCCTCCAGTAAGCCGTATAAGCATACTAAATCTAATAAAGATGTTATCTGTCATAAATGTGGTAAGAAAGGACACTATAAAAATGAATGTTGGTAAAAAGCTAAAGTTAATAAATTACAAATTTCGGAAGAAGATAAAAATAGGATATTTGAAATATTCAAATTAACTAATATAACTAGTTATGAGTCAGATAGAGATAAGTCTGATAGTCAACATAACTCTGAATCTAGTTCATCTAGTAACTACCCGAGTGAAGATGAAGATATTAAAATAGGATGTAATGATAATTGCTGCAAGTTAAATGTCATTACTAAACTTCAGGAAGAAGAAGATGTCCTAATAGAATTAATTAGTAAAATAGAAAATGAAGAATTAAAAAAGCAATACATTAGTAAACTTAGGAATCTGTGGACTGATAGTAAACCTAAAAGTAGTAAACCAGTTATAAGTCTAAACGACACTTTAAACAGGTTTAAAAAAGACAAACAAAAAGAAGTAACCCTACAGGATTTACAACATGAAATAAATCTAGTTAAAAAAGAAATAAAAGATTTAAAGGTTAAAGATAAACAATTAGAAGATGAAATAACAGTATTAAAAATTAATGATCAATTTACCAAGTTAGGGAAAACTGGTAATTCATCAGATGAGTCTTCTTCAGGTGAATCTGAAAAAAGTAAACCTCTAAGTCAAGATAGTAGTAGGTTAAATACAATTAAAAAACTTAATATACAAAAATGGCAGGTTAAAGTTAAATTGATAATTAATAACTATGAGTTAGAAGCCATTGCTTTAGTCGACTCAGGAGCTGATGTGAATTGTATTCAAGAAGGAATAATTCCTACTAAATACTATCACAAAACTACTGAAAGATTAAATGCTGCTAATGGAAGTAATTTAAGAGTAAATTATAAATTACCTAAAGTTCACATATGTCAAGATGGAGTTTGTTTTAAAACATCCTTTGTTTTAGTAAAAAATATAACAGACAGAGTAATTTTAGGATTACCTTTTCTCTATTTACTATATCCATTTAGTATTAATACTAACGGAATTTCTACTAAACCTTTAGGTCAACAAGTAATGTTTAAATTCTTAAACAAACCTGAGTCTATCCAATTAAAAAGATTAAAAGACTTTTCCTTGTCTATTAACTTGGTTAATCTTAAAGAAAGTCAAATTAACTATCTTAAAGAAGAAGTTAAATATAAAAGGATTGAAGAACAGTTAGCCAATAAACAACTTAGTCAAAAGATTGAGCAATTTAGAACTAAGTTAGAACAAGAAGTCTGTTCTACCCTACCTAGTGCCTTCTGGCATAGAAAAAGTCATATGGTTAGCTTACCTTATGTCAAAGACTTTAGTGAAAGTAAAATACCAACTAAGTCTAGACCTATTCAAATGAATGCAGAACTCTTAGAAGTCTGTAAGTCAGAAATAAATGATTTATTAAAAAAGAAAATCATCAGTAAAAGTAAGTCACCTTGGTCATGTTCAGCTTTTTATGTAAATAAAAGCTCTGAAATTGAACGAGGAGTTCCCAGATTAGTAATTAATTATAAACCATTAAATGAAGTCTTAGAATGGATTAGATATCCAATCCCTAATAAAAAAGACTTAATTAAAAGACTTAGTAATGCATGTGTATTCTCTAAATTTGATCTAAAAAGTGGATTCTGGCAGATCCAAATAAATCCTAATGATAGGTACAAGACTGCCTTTACCACACCCTTTGGTCATTACGAATGGAATGTGATGCCATTCGGATTAAAGAATGCACCTAGTGAATTTCAAAACATAATGAACGAAATATTTAACCATTATAGTCAATTTTCAATTGTTTATATTGATGATGTTCTTTTATTCTCTCAGTCTATAGAAGAACATTGGAAACATTTGAAAATCTTCTTGGAAATAGTCAAGTATAATGGATTAGTCATCTCTTCATCAAAGTTAGAGTTATTTAAAACCAAAATCAGATTTTTAGGTTATCATATTCATCAGGGAACAATTATCCCAATTAACAGGTCAATTCTATTTGCGGATAAATTCCCAGATGAAATCACTGATAAAAACCAGTTACAGAGGTTTTTAGGATCCCTCAACTACATAGCAGAATTTTACAAAGATCTTAGGAAAAGGTGTCAACCCCTCTTCGAAAGATTGAAAGACAACCCTCCTCCTTGGTCTTCCATTCACACTGCTATAGTCAAAGAGCTAAAACAATATGTCAAGACTTTGCCTTGTCTTGGCATTCCTACTGAAAAGTCATTTAAAATTATTCAAACTGATGCCTCTGATGTTGGTTACGGAGGTATCCTCTTACAAAAGGTCACTTCCAGTTCTCCTGAACAAATCGTTCGTTTCCATTCAGGAACCTGGAATTCTGCACAAGTAAACTATAGTACTATTAAAAAAGAAATTTTATCTATTGTACTATGTATTAGTAAATTTCAAGACGATATTTTGAATCAACGATTTTTGGTCAGAGTCGATTGTAAAAGCGCAAAATACGTTTTACAAAAAGACGTTCAAAATATTGCTAGTAAACAAATATTTGCTAGAT
>BRYE01000009.1:17368949-17373949 GCA_030159115.1 Actinidia arguta var. hypoleuca | reverse complement strand
TGGCCACCCTCTGAGCATTGGCCAATAGTTCCCCCCCTCGCCCGAAATTCCGGGCATGAGGGGCTGCTCCCGTTGGGTGGATTGACTACCGGTTCAGTCATTTGTGCTTTTAGAGATCATTATATTGATTTGTAGATGTTTATGGTCGATTTTCCACAGACGGCGCTAATTGTGGGGTGTGAGTGTTTGAGGAAAGGAGGAAGGAAATTAAAAATAGACACCTACGGTGCCCGAGCGACAGTTGACGGTAGCTGTTAGTGCCTCACTTGTTCTTTGCAAGACAGACACAGTGAGTTCGGCCGCCGGCGCTGTTTCCGGGAAACGGCTTTTCGACGGTCAAGTCAATTGATCGAAAATATAAGGTAGAGAGAAAAAGTGCAAACAAATAGCTGAGATTGGCTAAATGTGCGTACAGCTCAACGCATGCCTGGACACGCTGACTGCTGTGTTAGTGAGTAGGCGGGTGACCCAATCGTGCCACCTAAGGCAAGGCCGGTGCCTACCTTGTCATGTCGTGTGGTGTTCAAATTCAGACATGTGGATGTCAGAGGAAACTTTACGGTGAAGTTACCCTCTGCCTATGTCATACCCTTAGGATCTACCGTTGCTCCTCGACCGAGCTCCAACACAGGGGCTCCACCCGAGCTTGCTGAATAGCTACAGCTCGGCAGCGGTGCCTGTGCTAACTTGGCCAGGACTGGTACTTCATGTTTTTATCCTCTTACATAAGGGTATTTTTCCCATAACAATAGAAGTATTGGTGAAGAAGTAGTCCTATCTATTGTTTGGTTCAATATCTCTATGGAATCAGTCGGTTCCGCTCTTGTTTTATAAAGCCCATCCCAAAAATCTTGTAAGGCTTTGTAAGCTATGTGATTTTAATGGATTTTTCTCAAATTGGATCCATTTGAGTCACCGTTTTAGTAACGGGGGAGATGCACTCAAGGTGCAATGTGTTTTGAGTTTGATTGTAGTGAGCGGGAATATCAGATGGTTAAGAGATCTTGTGGTCGTAGATGGGCAGAAAATTGCACGGAACGAGTACAATCCGACTGCAATGGGTCCATTTATGGACTTCTTAAAGTTTTTTTTGTTTGCATTTATTTTGAAATTGATTTGACTATAGTTCTAAATCAACCTATTCGCTTTAAATTTGCAGTTTGAAATGCCTCAAATGTCCCTTTATAGCCTCCCAGGAAGTATACGTGTCGCTGCTCAACCCGTGGTCAAGGCTGCCATGGAAGGTGTAAATGGAATGGTTTGTTTAAATGGTAAAATCATTAGACGAAACACATTTTCCGTAAATAGTATTATTGTTGTTATTGGAATACGAATTGATATGGCTCTTATGTTCTGGGTCTAAATAATGAAAACAATATCGGTGAATTGTTGCTTACATAAATTATATCTATTATTAATCCATGATGGTTTTTGAAGTCATCAATGTGACTCTCGTTGCCTGCTTGAACTAACTTGTGAAAATAGGGTGCTTACTTAAGTTGGGCTCCTTTCATTCATAGTTGAAAACGATAATCAAGTGGGCAGCTGGCTGTTAAATTTTGTTGGTATTTTTTCACTTTAAGTCGTTTTGGTTCGGTGCTACTTTTCTCCCCACAACTTATTGATTATTTACTATAACTGTACTCTGATCAAAGAGTTGCCAAATTGATGATGCAGGAGCTGTGTTTGCCCATGGTGTTACAAGGAGTGGGAAGTTTTTATGTGAGCCAATACTTCCACAGTTGCATGTCCTATTATATCCTCTGAGTTTTACTCTGAATGACTTGAAAGATCATTAACTTAAAATTATGAATCTGATTTACCTTTAAAATGCATCTGACAGAGCTCGGTATGGTAGGGGTAGGATTCTTCGGAATGCAATACGCTTATTCGGAACGTGGAACAATTATTTGGACTGTTAAATAATCCTTAAAAAAATATGATTGGGAGCATACAAGATTTATTTTTCCTCAATGTAATTCTAAATTTTAGGTACTTAAATTCATACAAATACTAAGAAATATTCACTCTAAAGTGCATAAATTTGAATATAAAATATCCACATGTTTCAAAATCAAACTAATATAGGTAACGTCCCTGCAATAATAAAGTATCAATCCTAAAAAATAAAAATAAGAACAGCGATGGTAAGTTTTCGATTTAGCTTTACTTTTCTTACCATTTTTCTTCTCTATTTGTTTATCGGAATGTCAAATATTACGATCCAGTTCACGATACGGCACCTAAGTAGTGATCCTTAGTAACATTGTGAATGACTAATTGTGTTCTCGTGGAAGACTCCAAGACGAGAGTTCTTCGAGTAATATCATAGCTTGAAATCTATAATGAGGTCAATACTACAACAATAACATTATTTTTTACAGTTTGTTATGCTATGACGGTAGAAATTCTTGTCATGTCCTCTGTATATGTGTCCACTGCACTGGTGATAAACGATTTGCTTGATCCAACCGGTCAAAATTTGCATGCCAGAGGTTTGTAATTTCTTGCTTAACTTTATGCAATTTTGATTTTGTTTTGTTGCTTATGCACTCAATTTTTTTTTGTTTCAAGTCTATTAGGTTTCATTTTCTTTCATGTTATTTTAGTTTATCCTCTTATTTTCGTATTAAAATGTGGAAGACTTTGATTCTGCTGCCTTGAGAAAGTGATATGATTCAAAATGGGCTCATGTACTATCCTTCTTCCAGTCCTAAATTATACCAAGGGAAGGAAGAAGCTTTTATTCGAACTTCAAAAGGAATAGACCAAGATGGGTCATCTTGGTTTGCCATATCACCTGACTGCTGATCAAGAGACAACAAAACTTGAGGAATAGAGCAGTCAAAGGCTCATTCGTAAGGCAAACCCTAAACCCCAAAACAAAAGATCAGACTCTGCTAGCTGGGAGACAACAAAACCATAGAAAAAGGAGTCAGCCTGGCGCTCAAGTCTGATTGACATGATTGCATTTAGTACATGTAACTACTAAGCCTTCAAGCCCATATGCTATTCTTCGAAAACCAGCCAAGTCTCTTGAAAGTTTCTAGAGCTGCTACCTAAAAACATCATTTTTGGTGGTCAGGAACCTTTAGCAAAGGCTACTGCACTATAATATTCCATCGCCATTTCATGCTTCACAACTTTTCTTGTTTGGTCTCGTACTTGAAGTTGAAGCAATTCATGCCTCTGTAAACACCATCGTCCATGTTGTGGATAGTTTGTCTCCCATTAATAAGAGTGTCGCGCTGAGAATAAGAGAAGGGAACGTCGCATGAACCTTTTGTCGCCAGCAGACTCACCCTTACCGTAGTCATTGGCGGCACAGTAACCTTGTACACAATTTCCGTTACAGTTATCGATGACTGAGTTTCTCCCCATTGGAATGCTCCTCTAAACTCACTTGAAATTTCGACCTTTCCCTCTGCAATAAGTGGAATGACGGTTTCAACACTGGTTTTGATGCCCAACTTCAGGGAACCATTTGTATTCCAAGTACTGCTCCTAGTGTCTGTATACGAGAGCTTCATGTCTATAGTGTTGGGTTCTTGGGTCCAGTTAATGGCATTTCCAGTGGCCATTGTGAGGACGTTCTGGTTATAGATCCTGGCATCCATGAGGCGAAAATTGACACTATAGATATTTCTTGAGATAACAAGCTCGCACACCTCCAGGCGTGCCTCTCTGGAAATGGTGAAGACAGCGGCATTAAGACAGCTCGTCTTGCCCTCAGTAGTGTATCTCTTGCAGAAATTGTTATTACCCAAGTTGCGGAGAGCAACGATATTGTTGTCAACTTTGATTGGCCAAAACAGTGTGTCGGAGTTGTTGCTGCTGGTGTCATCTGAATCAGCCCAGATCCAGTTAGGGCTATGCCTCCAGAATTTGCCGAAGTGATCAGACTTTATGCGGACACTTCCATTGTGAGTGGTGAAAACCTGGTTCCCAACCGTTGGATCTCCAATGTCGCTGGATGCGAACTGCAGATATTGGTATTTCTCAATCCAACGGGCGCTGAGGTAGTTGCCATAATCTCCCTTAAACGCAACGTGTTTGGGCAATATCACAAGTGATTCCCAATCGATGATTGTGTAGACGTCACATAGATCCTTGTCAGGCTGTGTTGATCCAGCGAATAGGCAGGATTTGTGTGGGGGTGCAGCCCTCCATAAGCATGCATAGTGCCCGAGCTGGACGTGGTGAAATTGGACGATGATTGTTTTAGCATCACTGGCATCATCTACATAGACCGGCTTGAACAATGTGCACGACCATTTGGATTGGTCTTCATTTGGTTCGTCAGCTCCCGCAACAATCCACCAGTGGCTCGGCGACCACCTTGCCCAGTATTTGTTGTTGTAACAACATCTTATGTGCACTAGTCCTTTCCCATTCTTTGCCATCTCCACTTCGTACTTTACGTACGGGCTCACAACCTCCTCTCCAGAGAATTGGAGAAACCCATGCACTCGAACGTCTTCATTTATGTAGCGCAAATATTTGTCATTGTAGTTTGATTTGATAACCACAAACCTTGGCAATGCCATTTTCTCTCCTTTCTATTCAGTAGCTCTCAGTTGATCTATTTTATTTCTTTCTTGTGCTTCCCCCAACTCCAACCTGCTATTTGTAAGGGGATGGGTGGTTAGCTTTATGAAATTTGTTGAGCCTAAATGGACCTTGTCGTCTTTTTACAGTCAACAAAAAATCATGATGAGAGAGGCCTTTTTTTCTTCTCTATTAATATTATGTCCTTTCTAAGCATTTATTTCCACCTAATTATCACCATACATGGAAAATTCATTGGAAATTTATGGAGAGAAATGGTAATGTGGGAGAGGCAAATCTGCTTGAGCAACAGCATTGGTAGGATGAGAATAAAGTTGAAGACTTGGTGGAGATAGAATGAGCATCTATTTATATGAATAGATAGATCAACTCACATGGCTATGTTCTATTTAGAGGAATAAAATCAAAAGTCTTTAGCGCGTATAAAGTTA
>BRYE01000009.1:17333949-17338949 GCA_030159115.1 Actinidia arguta var. hypoleuca | reverse complement strand
TAAAATGAATCTTGCTTCAGTTGGTCAGTTGTGTGATTCTGGATTTTCTGTTCACTTTTCTTCCACCTCTTGTTTTGTGCAGGATCCACAATCCAAGAAGCTGATTGGGACAGGCCATAGGAAGGGGGGATTATATGTCTTGGATGAGCTGAAAGTGCCTGTTGTTGCTGCTTCCACTCCTGATTTGTCCTCTTTTCGTCTTAATAAAGATTCTTCTAGTTTTTGCTTGTGGCATTCTAGACTTGGTCATGTTTCGGCCCCTCGTTTAAAATTTTTAGCTTCTAAGGGTTGTTTGGGAAATTTGCATGCTCATGATATTTCCGATTGCAGTGGTTGTAAACTTGCAAAATTTACCGCTTTACCTTTTAATCCCAGTATATCTTATTCTACTACACCTTTTCAGTTAATTCATTCTGATGTGTGGGGACCTGCCCCTGTTGTCACTAAAGGAGGGTCCCGATATTATGTATCTTTCATTGATGATTACACTCGATATTGTTGGGTTTATTTCATGAAGCATCGTTCTGAATTTTTTGACATTTACATGGCTTTTAGGGCACTTGTTCGTACTCAGCATGATGCAGTTATTAGATGCTTTAGGGCTGATTTGGGCGGGGAATATACTTCCAATGCATTTAAAAGATTACTCTTATCTGATGGTACAGTGCACCAATCTTCTTGCACTGATACTCCAGCTCAAAATGGGGTTGCTGAAAAGAAACATAGACACATTGTAGAGACAGCCCGTTCCCTTTTGCTATCTGCCAGTGTTCCTAGTATTTTTTGGGGGGAGGCTGTTCTTACAGCTGTACATTTGATCAATCGGATTCCGACAGCTCTTACTGCTGGAATCTCTCCTTATGAAAGGTTGTTTGGTAGTGCTCCTGATTATTCATCCTTGAGAGTCTTTGGTAGCACATGTTTTGTTCTTCGTCCTGAAGCTGAGCGCAATAAGTTGTCTGCTCGATCTGCTGCATGTGTTTTTCTTGGTTATGGTGAGGGAAGAAAGGGTTATCGTTGTTTTGATCCCGTCTCTAACAAATTTTATGTCTCTCGTCATGTTGTATTTATGGAGCATATTTCTTTCTTCTCTATTCCTTTTCCATCTCATACTGTAACTAAGGCTGATCTGATTCATATTGATCCTTTTTTTTGATGATGCCGATGATGTTCTAGACTCTACTGTTTCTTCTCCTAACCAATCTCTTTTGCAGCCTTTTCCTATACATTACTCTCGTAGGTCTAACACACCTACTGATGCTCCCCCTTCTTCGGCCACCCAAGAAGCTCCTGAAGTTGTGGATTCCGCACCGCCTTCAGCCAAGCGTATTCGTAAGTCCACTCGTTTGCCTGATTTTGACTACTCATGTTACTCCAGTTCCTTTACCTCTTTTCTATCTTCTATTCACAATCTTTGTGAGCCTCAGTCATATACAGAGGCTGCTCGTGACCCTCTTTGGCAGCAAGCTATGGATGCGGAACTATCTGCTTTGCATCGCACTGGTACTTGGGATTTGGTGATGCTTCCGCCTAATAAAAAGGCTATTGGTTCTCGTTGGGTCTATAAAATTAAGACCAACTCTGATGGTTCAGTCGAGCGTTATAAGGCCCGCTTGGTTGCTAAAGGATTTGCTCAACAATATGGCACGGATTATGAGGAGACCTTTGCTCCTGTTGCAAAGATGACCACTATTCGTGCACTCATTGCAGTGGCTTCTGTTCGTCATTGGCATATTTCTCAGTTGGATGTTAAAAATGCCTTCTTGAATGGCGATCTCAAAGAAGAAGTGTATATGATTCCTCCTCTAGGTGTTGCTCACTCTTCTGGACAGGTTTGCCACCTCAAAAAGGCACTGTATGGTCTCAAACAGGCTCCTAGAGCTTGGTTTGAGAAATTCTCTTTGGTGGTCACATCTCTTGGTTTCTCTCCTAGCCATCATGATTCGGCTTTATTTGTAAAGTCCACTTCTACAGGCCGTATTATCCTTTCCTTGTATGTGGATGACATGATTATTACCGGTGATGATATTGATGGGATTGCTGCTTTGAAGATTGAGTTGGCCCGTCAGTTTGATATGAAGGACTTGGGGTCTCTTCGCTATTTCTTGGGCATCGAAGTTGCCTTCTCGCCTAAGGGTTATTTATTGTCCCAATCCAAATACACTGCAGATATTCTTCAGCGAGCTCGTCTCTCGGACACCAGGACAGTTGATACTCCTCTTGAGCTAAATGCTCGTTATGCTCCTACTGACGGCACTCCCTTACCTGACCCTACCTTGTATCGGACTATAGTTGGGAGCCTTATCTACCTCACTATCACTCGTCCTGATATTGCACATGCGGTCCATATTGTTAGTCAGTTTGTTACTGCTCCTACCACAGTTCATTGGGCTGCTGTTGTTCGCATTTTGCGGTATCTTCGTGGGACTATTTGCCAGAGTCTTTTGTTCCCTTCGACTTCTTCCCTAGAGCTTTCTGCTTATTCAGATGCTGATTGGGCCGGTGATTCATCTGACCGCAAGTCTATTACAGGCTTTTGTGTATTCTTGGGTGATTCTCTTATTTCTTGGAAGAGCAAAAAATAACAAGTTGTCTCTCGTTCTTCCACTGAAGCAGAGTATCGTGCTATGGCCTCTACCACCAATGAGATCGTTTGGCTGCGTTGGTTGCTAGCGGATATGGGTGTCACGTTCTCTGGACCGACCCCTCTTTATTGTGATAATAAAAGTGCTATTCAGATTGCTCATAACTCAGTTTTTCATGAGCGGACAAAGCATATTGAGATCGATTGCCATACTACTCGTCAGCAACTTGATCGCGGCACGATTTCCCTGCCCTTTGTCACCTCTTCTCTCCAGTTGGCGGATTTTTTTACGAAATCTCAAACAGTGCAGCGATTTCGCTTCTTTGTTGGCAAACTCTCGATGTTGCGCGCTGCTGGATCATGAGTTTGAGGGGGGATGTTAGGAAATAATATTAGTATTATTTATGTCTTTTATTATTTTTGTGTTATTTTAGGCTAACCTTTTATTCCTTTTATTTCCTTGCCTATATAAGGCTTACTTTTGTAATATTCTTATAAGTTTTGTTAATACAAACCCTAGCCGTCTCTTTTCTTCTCTATCTCTCCCTTGCAAATTCTATCAGTTTTATCTTCCTTCATCCTTGAGCCCAGTATTGTATCATCATTGACATTTGTGTACCTTTTGCAGTGCGTAAATCTTGTTGGCAATTTGTCAGGCAGAGATCGCAGTAGGATTTTTGCTTTTCCTTCCCCTGAATAAAGAACAGGTAGTCTTTCTTTGCTTTGTTTTCTTCCTTTTGAAGTTACATTGGCAGTGAAAATTGGAAGCTTCATCGACATTATTCCTAGATGATAGAACTGGTTTGCTTGATCTCCGTGTAATGGAGTTTATGGAACATTTGATTTATAGAAATTCATCTTTCTACTCCTATACAAAGGAACAAACTAAAATCTAAGGAAGAAAAGAGAGAATGTAGATTATTTAAGTACAAATAGTATTTCGAATATTTCCAATGATGGATGTTGTTGCCGGTTTCCGAAATACGGCCTTTTTTGTTTATCTTGAAATTCGCGAGTAAGGATTTCGAAACTACAAATTCCAAATAACAATTCAAACGTACACAAAGACGGGGAAAATCATCTTCTTTTAGAATCTCAGATTGCTCGTTCAAAAAGTATATAAATAAATAAAAACAAAGCGATTTGGTTTATCAGTTTCCAGAACTCGATTTTATTGCTCATCTTATCAGTTTGGGCCAGTCTGATAGTATGTATTTTTGTTCTTAATTATGCAAGTCTCCTTCTGTTTGTTTGGAGGATATAAGGAAAGTTGAGTCTGATAGTATGTATTTTTGTTCTTAATTATGCAAGTCTCCTTCTGTTTGTTTGTGGGATATAAGGAAAGTTGCCCCTTTGAGAGAATATGGAAAACATGAGAGGTTTTCGTTTGGCCCCTCGGCTAATAAAGACCATGAGTTTGTATATCCAGAGATCACCAATTTAAGTCTCCTTAGGGCAACTGAAGGTTTGTTCGACTATTAAATTTAGAATCTCTAGATTAGTCTCTTTTGAGACCCAATTAAAATGAACGAAAATACTGATTTATCAAATAATCTTATTACATTCTACGCTGAGTAGACCATGTATGATTGGAACATGTGGGATATTATATCACTCAAAAGCGTGCGATATAATATAAATCTCCGTGATATATTATATTCTCCCACCACAATTCATGAAAAAAAAAATTCCCTCACCACCAAATATAATAACCTACCTCATTCAATAGCAACTTACTTCATCCAACAAAACAAAACAAACCAATTCAACCAAATCAAACCATGCTTTGTCCCAATCAATAGCAACTTACTTCATCCAAATAGCCAAGATGTATCAACTTTATTTTGTTGAATGTTATATCCTACCCTATACAAACATAATATGTGTGATTCGGTAGTCATCCCTTATCAAGGTATTATAGCTATGTTTGGTAATATTTAAAAGTCAAGTTTTTTTTAAACTTGCTACCAAAAAAGTTAAGATTTTTGATTTTTTTGCTTTTTTAACTTTATTTTAGGTAAAACTAAGCAAAAAAGTTAAATTAGAAAAGCAAAAAAGTCAACTCTGATTGATTTTTTTATTTTTTTTAAGTAAAAAAATCAAAAAATAAAAATAAAAAAAACTGATGTCAAACAGAGGCTATGTATCCCATCCGATATTCATTGGTATTACATGTCACCTTTACCTTCTCGTATATCTTCGTTCTACATCTGGACAATTAAACATGTTCATATAAAATTTACAAAATAGAAAAAGAAAAAAAAAAGATACATGAAGGGAAAGATCTTTCCATATCTATTTCTACCAAAAATGTCTTGATTTCTTGAGAGAAGGGCTAGTGTGAGAAACTTCAAAACCAACTTCACTCCATTTCAGGCCAACCGTCAACCCCCATTTTGTGCTTCTTCCGACCTCA
>BRYE01000009.1:17323949-17326449 GCA_030159115.1 Actinidia arguta var. hypoleuca | reverse complement strand
CAACCATTATTAGAGACCCACCCATAGAGACACAGACGGAAAGTCACTAGAGACAGAACACATCTATCTTAAGAATGTAAAATTTAGAGTCCATTAGGGTTCTTAAATCCACAAAAAATAAAGAAAAAATTCTCAGAAATTTTATTAATAAAAACTGAATTGTTTTATAGACTACAAAACGTTTAAATAATAACCTGAAAACCCTAATTCGCGTTAATCACGAAATTAGGAAAGAAAATAAGAAAAATTATCATAAAAAGAAAAATTGAGTTAATGCCTAAATCAAAATCTACTCTACTTAGGAAAAAATTTCCAACAAACGGAATCTTAATTTGAATTTTAAATTAAAAGTTATAGCTAAAACAAGAATTACTATAAACGGCAAAATTATATTTTCGGGAAGACAAACGATGAAATTTTTGCGAAAATCGGCGGGGCTCATGGCCATAGGCAATGAATTCTGATCCTCTCGACGATTCTATTCAGACCACCAAGTCTCACGCAGGCCCCGTAATTTCTACTTGCCAAATTTTTATGCCGTGATTTACTACGATCTCGCTGGCTAAAAAAAGCTTGAGTTGTCTGTTCTACATCACATAATACCCAATTGTATGACATCTTTAATTCACTTATTGAAGCCTTATTCAAATAAAGCATACAATTCTACGTAACCCACAAAAAAAACTGACCGCTTAAAGTAAATGGACAGAATACCATTTGAAAAAACCAAACATCAATCTGGTATCTTATTGTAGGGAAACAATCTAGTAAAGATGTGTTTGTCAGACCAATCCTTCCACAATATATAAGATAAGAGATATGTTAACGAATTGACAAATTTTAGTTTAGAGCTAAAACATAATCTCAGCAAAATATTGAAACACTTTCACATTGGTGCCCCACCCGCGTTGGAGAAGTCGTCATTCAGTGCCTCAAATTTAGATTGATAATCATGTGCTTGCTTGTAGAAAAAAAGGTAAAACTCTAGTTTTACTTACATTTATAAGTAATTCATATTGGTTATAACTTTTTATCTTGAATTTTTTTATAAATTAAAAATTTATTGTATCTATCTAATATATAGCACTACCATGTGATATGGTATTTTAAAAATAAAAATATAAAAAAATGCAACATAGACTATAAAACAAAATTAAGTAAAACTATATTTTAAATCTGTAATATAAGACACAAATGTTGTTGAATCTTACAAACTATCATCTGCTATCTACGGTTAAAATTCATTTGAATTAATCCAATAGTTGAGATTTCACCTGATAGTATTTTTTTCTCAAAAAAAAATATTATTTCCTTCTTCTCAAAGGTATGAGACTCACATAGGTTATGATTCAATTTGAGTTAGTTTTTTTTAAGTTTTTTTTTTTGCGTTAATTAAGTAAATATCCTAAATTTGAAACATTAGTTTTTAAGTCTTTAACTAACATTAGTTAAAGAAAGAAAAGTATATCACATAATATTCTTAAATATATGCATTCATTGTGATATATATATATATATATATCACAATGAATGCATATATTTAAGAATATTATGTGATATACTTTTCTTTCTTTTTTGTTTTTAAATTTAATTTTCTATTAATAACTTTCTTAAATAGAGTAATATATATATTATCTTCAATTAATACATAAGAATATGAATAATCTTATGATAGTTTATGGTTTATAAAATATTTTTGTTATAATAAATTTATCATAAAGAAATCAACTTCTAATTTTATAAAAAAAAATTAGACTATGAGATATTTATCATATGTAAAATTATTGGCTAGTTCATAGCAGTTTTGTTATGTAAAATTAACATAGTCAAAACCAGTGGTTAGTTTATAAAAATATTAAATTATGACAAATTTATCATAACAAATTATTAGGTTGAGTTAAGGATTGAATTACATGATTTGGGTTGAATAAAAAGAAACATCTCAATATTATTTTCTTCATATTTTTTTCTTAAACTCATTGTAATAATCATTTTTGTCATCATATTCTTCAATATCACTATTTTTTTATCGGCATCATTCCATCAATTCTCTCGTCGTCACTCGCAAAGAGAGAGAAAGATGAATAGGTGTTGACTAACAATTTTAGAGAGAATGGGGATTAACGAGAGAGGACGGTTTAGTTATAGAAAGAGAAAGAGAGTTTTAATAAACATGGAAAAAAATCATAATGAATTTTAGTTATTGTCTTTTTAAAAATAATATTTATATGAATGAATTATAAAATATTGAATATTTATTAAAATGGCACACGAGAGCCACATGGGAGAGAGAAAAAAAAAAGGTGAAACTATACTTTTACTTACATATATAAGTAAATCATATTGGTTATAACTTTTTATCTTTAATTTTTTTATAAATTAAAAATTTATTGCATCTATCTAATATATAGCACTACTATGTGATATGGTATTTTAAAAATAAAAATATAAAAAAAATCCAACATAGACTATAAAAAAAATTAAGTAAAACTATAATTTA
>BRYE01000009.1:17293949-17296449 GCA_030159115.1 Actinidia arguta var. hypoleuca | reverse complement strand
TGAATTGTATGTGTTAATAATACAATTAACAAAATGGTAATCATCATAGATTTTGGGGAGCAAAAAAAAACTCCACTTATTCCTCTATATTTGATTTAAATAATAAATTGAATTCATTATCTTTGTTTTTAGAGAGCATCAAAAATCAATTATCCCCTATCTCTTCAAATATTTTGATTCATATAATTTGAATAAAATTTATCCACAAACAATGAGAAACTAACACATTCTATTCAAAATTTTAGATATAATTCCTCATAAGATGGGATACTTGGATTGGGACTCTTTAGTGTGTGTGTGTAAGAATGAAAAAAAATATAGAATCGATAATGAGATCGAGATCAGAATTGAGATCGTAGTAAGATTCTATATGATTTTTTGATTAGAACCGTAGTCATTTTAAGATTCTACACAATTTAAGATCCTAATGGGATTCGAATCATTAAGTTAAACTGGAATCGTAACATCTTATGATTTAGATCGGGATTCTGATAACCATGTATACATACGAGTTCATGAATTTTTCTTTACCTGTAAGAACAAAGCTGGTTCAATCTAAATGCAAAAATAGACTCAATCCAATTAGCAATAGTTTGAGGGTTCCTTCCAAATATGATCAGTTTGTCACTTTGTTGTGTAACTGCACAAAAATGGAAAGTATTGGTTACACAATAGATTGATGACTTTGAATAAGGATAGGATTTCAATAGTAACCACTTCCAAATAAGGTACATAGCTCTAATTGCATTCGTCTCCCTCTATGTAGTCCTTTGTCCCAAATGCTTGAAACCCTACATCCATTATTGTTGCCAGCTTTGAACTTTGCAGGAACACTTATTTTGGCCCCTTTCCTACATTCGTGGCATAAAAAAAGTCATAATTTTTTTTGGACCAGGTGCTTTTTCCCCCTCCTAAAAGTAAAAGTAGACAAATAATATTCTCACTTTTTTTGTGTGGAGAACCTGATTTATTTGACTTTAACTTGCTTAATTAGGTACAGTGGATATTGGTGCAATAGTGATACCACCTGACATTATCATACGGTGTCATCGACTAATGAAAAGTTCTAAATAAGACAGTTGGAGATTACGTGATTGGCTAGGTGAGAGACAAGGTTTGTCCTGTCTAAATTTATAATTTAAGATCCAGTATTAATGGGTTACATCCATTGTATCCCCTATCATAAAAGGTCGAGCCAAAACAACTAACCATCACGCTAGGGACGAAGTTAGAGATTTTTTTTTGAAGGAGGCCAAGAACAACAACAAAAAAATTATATAGTACATTTAGCAGTTAAAAAAGTAACATTTATTCAGCTTTAATGAAGACCTAATAACAAACATGTTGAGATTTTACCGTATCCCACCACGCAACGAACACACCCACAAATAAATAAGCACATTAACATGAATACCGAGGGAAAAAAATTAACATAGGATAATTTTTTGACTTTTTTTATTTGAATTATTATCGTCTTTAGTGAATTTTTAAAATTTTGGACATATTTTACTTATTTTTATGGTTCAATTTTGAATCAATTGTATTTGGGTAGATATTTTTTTTCTCACTAATAATATTATTTTTAAAGTCCAGCTAGTCCTTAATCATTGGGCTTGGGCTTGGGTTACAAGTCTAATACGCCATCAGGCCAATCAGCCCATGTTCATCTAACCCTGAAACTAGTCCCGTGACCCAACACAAAAATTCTCTACGCCAATCAGCCCATGCTTAGGATATAACTGCATGTTCTGAATACTTATAAAATTTTGAATTGTTTTCAATAATTAAATTTTGAGCAAGTAGAAATTTCTCGGACACACTCTAAACTATCTTATTTTGTCACTTTCACTCCCTCATCTAAAAAGTAAATCGTATTCACCCTTTTAACTATTTAATTATATCACCTACACCACTTCAATTACTAATCTGTTTGAAATAGTGATGAAAATCGATTACGTGTTATTCATGTGTTTCAATTAAATGCCATCATATCCAAAATACTATTAATTTTTTTATGAGAAATAAGTCAATACTCTATATACAGACTTTTGCAGCCATTGTGAAAAAAATATAACTCTTATTAATAAGTCTTTATAAATAGCGTTAATTTATTTATTTTTTTATAAAAAATAAAAATATTTTGGACATAAATGCATGTAATTGTAGTACATGAACAACATGTGACCATGCGTTAGTAATAGAAGGGGTGTAAGTGATATAATTAAATAGTTAATCGGGTCAATATAATTCACTTTTTAAATGAGAGAGTTAAATTGACAAAAGATGATAGTTTAGGAATGTCTGAGAAATTAAGCCCAAAAATTATTCAGAATACTTATTTTTTTAAATCATTTTCAATAATTTAACCCGTAATACATTAATTAGCTATTATCCTTTTGCAGATTTGATGAATGTTATTGAGCTACAAGGGCATTGATCATTTCTTTTTCTTTTTTGTAAGGGTAATAGAATTGAATATCAACACTTAAGGGACTTGTTT
>BRYE01000009.1:17241449-17248949 GCA_030159115.1 Actinidia arguta var. hypoleuca | reverse complement strand
AAATAAGCTGGTGCCAAACGGAGCATTAATATGATCATCTCTATTGTACACTCTATGCAATGGAGATGTCCATTACATTAAAATTACGCTAATTTTATATTAAAATTACGTCATTTTTACAAAATCAATGTAGATAATTTTTTAGTTTTGATCAGAATCCATCGAAAAAACCATCATTCACTATTTATTTTATAGATATAAAAAATATTATTTTTTTGCAAGTATATTTAGAATATTTTTCATATAAAAAAATTAACAATGTTAGCAACGATTCATTTTTTGAGTTATTTTTGTCTTTAGTGCAATTTTGATATTTTTGGTCATTTTTTTTAGTTTTTCAATTTGTGTTGAATATAGGAATTGAAAATATAAATAAAAGTTATTATTATTTTAAAAAAAATACTAAAATTCATATTCATCCAAAATTGAATATTTTATTTTTATTAATTTGGACTTTATTATTTTTTTTATAAAAAATAAAGTTTAGAGAGATGAAAAAAAACAAAAAAAAGAGAGAAAAAAGTTAGTCATTAAATTTCTCTTGCTATATTAGGTAAAATGTCATAGTTTTGAAGTAATGAAACTCTCCATTACATATGATCAAAATCTATAGGAATCCTTACCTGCAATCATAAATCGATTGGCCATAGTTATTTTCTGCTCACCAAAACACTAGCAGACACTGTATAAGAGTAAATGCAACAATTTTGAGCGTTTTCCATTTACGGAATTTGTTTTATACTTGTGCTTATAAACCCAAAATCATATCGAAGACTTGAAATTCTTCTTCTTCTTCTTCTTCTTCTTCTCTTTCATTTTTTACTCAAGTATGGAGAAAAATGGTTTTGAAGAGTCGAAGACTAACCAACAAATCTCCATTGGTAGATAGGAACCGGCCGATAAAGAGGAAACGTTTGCAAAAGCGAACCCGAAAGATATAGGCCATTTCAGGGTTCAATCATGCACATATACCTAGACATTTGTTAACCACTCTTCTTCCATGGCCGTAGCCCTCACCGACCGAACAGTATACAAAACGTCACATATTCTCACACCAAACCTACATGGCACGAGACCACCACTCCTTGTGGCTGATTGACGAGATCGCTCCGCATGACCAATTGAAGGGATCGCCCAGCCCAGGCACAGGCCTGAGAGATGCCATATCGGTCCATGGGTTCTGGACAATTTGAAACCGAAGGGTGCTAGGCATGTAGCCCAAATGGCTAAACAGAAGGCGTAATTCAAGACCAAATCACTCTTCAAATCATAACTGATTTATGTAAGGAATAACAAACAATCAAGGGAGTGATTTCCCAAATCACAGCCAAAGATCAATATAAATTCGAGCAAGGGTAAGCAATTCCACTTCTAATTATCACAATTTAATTTTTCAGTTATAGATTTTGTGACTTGTTCTAAAGAGGGACTGATACCAGTACCGCATTAGGTGTCGACTATTAACTTTTTAACTTTTGCAGGCTAGTTCGAGATTATACCAATACGTGAAACTATAATTATATCAGATAATTATAGGGTTGAGCGATTCATTGTCAAGCTACAAATCACATGTTTGGATTGTATCACATTTCAATACTAAACAATCAATCAACCCACAAAAATCACAAAATCTTCGATCTTCGAAGCAACTATATATGCGTGTAGGACACGCGCTCGAGGGTTGAGTGAGGTAGGTGTTTGATCCTATTTGACCATTCGTGAGGTGTAGACTTTAAGTGGGAAAAAGAAGCACAGGCATTGGACCAGTTGAGTGTGTGACCGCCACCCTCTCTCCAGCCATACTTAGGGATCAAATGGTCCAACTTGTGGGCCTTCTTCTGATTGAGAAAGCTCTAGAACATAGCAAAAAAAATATTTTTCCTTTTTTTCATTAAAGAATAAAATAAAATAATCTAGGCTATTTTTGGTTATTGCAAATGCTTTAAGAAAATTTGTTTATTTGACGATTTTTTTAATTTATTTTCAGTGATTGTTTGAAAAATAAACTAATTTTTGAAAATATATTTTAAAATTCTCAAAAATATATCATTTCTTCCAGAAAATGAATAGGATAGGAGAATGACGAATGTTTTTGTTTTTTGAAAATAATTTTTAAAAAATATTATGAGAACTACGATCAAATAGAGCCTCGATCTTTTCGATGACTTGGTGATCAAAACTTTAACTTGGTATCAAATTAGACAATAGATCATTGTGTTGTTCATATGCTTTTTAGAAGCAAATAGTTTGTAATGTGGTTCAATGGCTTTTTCGATTGGATATCTCTGAAAACAAGCTATTTCACCAGTGCTTAAATACAGAATACAAGTCGATGATCAATTATTGAAGTCAATGTAAGAAACATGTTCAAGAAGAAATGGCCTAGCTTTTCAGAAAAAAAGCAAAGGAAAAATACTTTTCTCTATCCTTTTTGTTTAGCCTAGAATTTTTCTTTTCTAGAAGAAATGTGTGATCAAATATAATATTTTTATATTTTGAGTTTTTGAGTGTTAGTATGTGAATCTACTCAATAATTATAATTTTAAAAAGTTTTGGGGTTGAATCTGTAAGTATTTAAAAGTTCTGAAGACTTTCAAAACTACAGGGACAAAAGTAAAAACTCATACAAGTTGTTGCTCACCCGCCCCACCATCCACTCCTGAGAGACACTTTTCTGATGGAATTGGATGGTCCGCCCCGTGAGCCAACTAGTGAAATCCCTATTTTATTTGAATTCCTGTAAAGAAATGGTTTAAGATTTTCTAGTTTAAAAATGTTTGGTTAAGGAGATATAAATATACGAAAGAGACAAACCTAATTGGAGTGATAGCCAGCAATATTGTTCACTCATGCTCTTCATGTACTTTAGAGAATCCTAAAGAATTTATTTAGATTCATCTTCTCTCGTAAGGGTGTTCGTGTATTAATTCGTATCGAAATTTGAAGTTCTTTGGACGTACTCAAAGATCGGTTGATCTAAGTTCAATTCGCAGATAATTTCAGAAGTGTTGAGAATTCAATACTCAACCATTCATCAAAGTGTAGATCGTGGACTCGGTCAGTACAACGAGCACTAATTTATGAGACAACCCAAAACTAGCCTCGGGAAAGGCTATGTACTTTGGTTGCAACCCGACCTAATTTATGAGACAACCCAAGTTAACGTCATAAAAATATCTAAATTCGATTAATTTTCTACCTTGTTCTATCTCTAAGCCCCCCGGGTCTTAGTTTACTGTGAGGCTGTAAGATAAAAATATTAAATTTTTATATTTTTTATGACATTGACATGGATTGTCCTTGAATTCGGGTCGGATCAACATGTGGCATGGAAATTTCCTTCCATTTTGTAAATGAACGTTGGATGTTTGGTTTGATTGCAATATTTTGTATAGTTGAGGGTGTAAACTAAAAAAATTATTAATTAAGAGTGAAAAATAGAAATTACTCAATACTTTGAGGGGCCAAAGTACAGTTACCCAAAAATCTAAAGTAATCTAACTTATTCGAAATAGGACTCAGATTAAGAACAATTTGACATTGAAAAATACTAACCGCGACTCAATTAATAGCGGTGGTGAAGTTGCAAAAAATATATTAAAATGTGTGAAAATAGTATAGTAGTTTAGGAAAGTATATCAAACTATGTGAAATATTAAAAAACTAAGGTCCCATTTGGCTAAGAATTTTTTGAGTTTTTTTTAGCTGTTTTGGTTTTAATTTTTTTTTTTGAATATTTTTTACTGTTTTATCAAAATTTTTTATTTTATTGACTTATCTTGATGAGAGAAATTTAAAAATATAAAAAGAGTAATTATATATAAACAGAAAAAATATACCAAAAAATTTATACAGAATGATGTGGTACAACTATTGACTTATCATTTAAATATAAACAACTATGCGAATATATTTTAATTACAATAGCTTCACTGCCTCATTATTTTGGTGGTTAATTCTATACACAAATTATGTTGGAATATCATTTTTCTAAAAGTTATTTAATTTGGTGAAGAAATCTCTAGGAGATAACCCCAGAATATTCAGTAAATCAGCAATGCAATGATATCTTGTGTTTGGTGACACTCAAAAGCACGAACTTGACGCTTTCATAAAAAGAAGCAGGAAAATCTAAACCCTTGGTATTTGAGTAAAGAAAGAAAAATGGATAAATTATTTAGAGCTATTAAAGAAAATTCTAACGGTGTTAGAATTTTATAGTGACTGATCAAAATAATTTACAGAATAACTGCTCAAAATCTATGTAACCCTTCCCTTCCCTTGTCATATCATTTTCATTTTTGGTACATGTTTAGTCAAGTCCTGTTTTGGATGGTTAGGTTTGTTGTTAGCTTTTCTACCGTCAACCTTCTCCATGCAGGACTGATATGTTGCCGGAATCGAAAAAGCAGATCCATACCTTTGCTTCCAACCATAGTTATCAGAATCGGATCGAACCGGCTGGTTCAACCGGTTCAACCGGGAATCGGACACTGAACCGGTTCGGTATAACTATTTTACCGAAAATGCAAATGAACCGGATTGAACCAATTGAACCGGCCGGTATTTTATCAAACCGGCCGATTTTTTAACCGGTTGAACCGGCCGGTTTTTTAACAGACAAATTAAATTTTTAATTTTTGCAGTTTGGCCCCAAAATTTTTAATTGTTAATTTTTTAAAATTTTTTTTACTATGATTAATTTTTACTATATTATTGTTCACGATAGGTATATAATTTAAACCTATTTGGCCAATTTTTTTCTAAGAACATTTAAAAATTATATATAATGAGTTATAATTAGTAATATTCCATGTAATATTTTGATACTTTTAAATATATTTTCTATAATCAACTTTCAAACACCTACATAGTAGTTAAAGGGGTAAAAAAAAATTATTTTTATTATTTATAATAAAAATATATTTTTATTATTTCTTAATTATAAAACTGGTTGAACCGGTTGAATCGTGGTTGAACCAGTGAACCGTTGAACCGATGCTTTGACCGGTTCAATGTCCGGTTCGGTTCTGATAACTATGCTTCCAACCTTTTTCTCTCTCCTCACCCACTTCTCTTTTCTGCCATCAATTCACACTCACGATTGGCTGTAGTGGCATAGATGATCTCCGGCTGAGATTTGCAGGAGGTTTTGATTTTGACGGTTTCTACGATTCATTTGCGCTATGCAAGCGATGAGAAAAGTATTGGACGAGAGAGAGAGAGAGAGAGAGGAGAGAGGGAAAGGAGAGAAGGGTAAAGGTTGAAAGAGCGAGAGAGGAGGAGAGACAAGCAAGTGCTTGTTAGAAGTTGGATGGCAATTTGCCGCACCTCATTCTGATCGGGTTGAATTTTCGGGAATTTTTTGGAATTCGGATGGGAATAAGAGATAAAAAATAAATAAATTTGGAAATGGAACGGAGACGGATTTGTATATCTCCATCTCGATCTCCGAAACAAAAGAAAAATTCACTAAAAACACACACTCAATAACCCAAAAACTAAAAAAAATAAAAAATCTCTTTACTCAAACTGGGCCTACATAAATATGACCACTTCAAATTTGGACCAGCCCATCCTTATGGGTATGTATTCATGAATTGGGCCTTATGCATTGTACAATTTTGGGTTTCTTATAAGCAAAGTGAGCCAACTTTGGTTACCATTTTGCCCTAGAGCCTTGGTATTCAAAAACAACACGCATCTCTCTCTGTCTTTCCAAAATTGCCCTAGACCGGGTCACACCACAGTAACGAGAAAAACAAAGAGAAAGACGATTGGTGGGGTGGGTTCAAGGGCAATTTCACGATTATCGCCTCTTAGTGCCCCCAGAAACTCCCCGCCACCACCAACAAGTTCGCCTACAACTTGGATGGCCACACCTTCAACTACCTCGTCGAAGATGATTTCAGTGACTGTAAGTCTCTTTCCAAATTCTCTCAATCTCACATGGGATTTGCTTGTCTATGTTGTTGTTTGATCAAATTTGCTGCAATTTGCCTTTTTTGGGGGGTGGGGGGTGGGGGGGAGATTTGAATTCGGGGCGGGAATCTCCAATTCCCGTTAAGGACAGGAATGGGGGGTATAACAAATTTTCCGTTGGGGATCGGGACGGGGACGAAAATTATAAAACTTTCGGAGATTGGAGATGGTATTACCAACTTTCGACCCCGCCTCATCCCATTGTCATCCCTAATCAGAAGTGAGAGAGGGTAAAATTGTTATAAAACAAGTAGTGAGTGGCATTAATAATAATCATATTTCCCCCTTTTCTCTCCCTTAAAAACACCAATCCTATTTTTTGTTGGGCTTGCCTTAGGAGCACTTGCCATTTATAGACAACAATAGTTGGGCCTAATTTCAAAAACACCCTTAACCTATCTACTTTTATCACTTTTATTATTTATGTAAAAAATAAATTATATTGACACTTTTAACTATTTAATTGTATTATTTATACTCCTTTTGTTTTTAATTTATTTGAAATAGTGATATAAATTAATCACGTCTTGTCCATGTGCTTAAATTAAATGTTCTCATATCTAAAATACTATTACTTTTTAAATAAAAAATAAGTTAATATTTCATATACATGTTTATTCAACCATTGTGAGAACAAACTTAACCTTTATTAATAAGTCTTTAAATAGAGTGTTGACTTATTTTTCGTAAAAAAAATGAATATTTTAGACATAAGGTTATTTAATTTTAAGTAAGTGGACAACACGTGATCGATTTTTATCACTATTTCAAATAAATTAGTAACATAAATGATGTAAGTGATATAATTAAATAGTTAAGGATGTCAATATGAATCAGGGTGAAAGTGACAAAATATAATAATTTAGGAGGTGCTTGTGAAATTAAACTTAAATGTTATTAATCTAACCAACTTTACTTTTATAATAATTAAACATTTCTTCAACTACTTTCATTTATTGCAACACTAATCATTATTTACAATAACAAATATACCCTTGTTTAAAATTTATTTTTTATGTGAATCAATTTGGGTTCGCAACTGAAGTCTTGAATTTTTTTTATTTTATATTTTCGTATGGTATCAAACTATATAAACTTATGAATTTATTATTTGGGTAAATGGTATGCTTGAAGCTGACTAGGTTGTGGAAGCATGTTTTAGGTTTTTGGGTTTACTTCTGTGTTCGGTACTCCTTAATCCTATTTCATCTTCTATGTCTTTTTCTAGTGCGGTAGTAGTATTTTGGCGTAATTTTTGAGTTTCAAACTAACTAAATAATTAAAAGGATAAGAGGGTCACTTTATTAAAGTGGAAGGGTAAAATGGGAAATTGAAAATTTTCTACCCATCGTGCGTTAATTATTGATCTTTATGTTGATATAATAAATGACATGAATTGAAAGAGAAAGAGGGTTATTAATTCCAAGCACATTAACACAAAACAAGAAATAAATTCCAAAAGTGCACTTGTTAGGCAGGTCCCTTTCTAAATAATAACCATATTTCCCCCCCCCCTCT
>BRYE01000009.1:17208949-17211449 GCA_030159115.1 Actinidia arguta var. hypoleuca | reverse complement strand
GATCCCTCGAACTCTGTAACATTTTGTTAGCTCTCAGTATTTAGTTTCGAAATCCTTCGACATCCCTCGAGGATTCAGTGAGATCCCTCGACATCCCGCGAAGTACCCGCAAAGTCTTGATTAAATTTCAGCCCACTGTTTTTGCCTTCGAGATCCCTCGAAGTTCCCTTTATCATCCTCGATATATCATTCAAGTTTCTCTTAATACGAGCTTACATGAATATGTTTGAAAACTTTTTCGAATACTTGTGATTGATAAACTAAATTCCCAAATTACATCAAATAAGACATGTCATGAAATTTTGCCAATCACACAACTTTATAGACTCACCCAACATGGAAATTGATAGTACGTGAGTGTGAATCGAACACAAAGACAAAAGACTTCACGAGACCCCAAGCCTTCTTTTAGAGCTTGCTATTGCGAGGCAATTGGCAAGAAGGGTTGAGAATGTGAGATAAAAAGTACCAACGAGTAAACAAATGTTCAAAACTTCTAAACTTCTGGGCAACAACTCTTTGGGGCATTTCTGTATTTCACATTTTTGCAATCTCATCTATCATGGTAGAGTGGCTTGTTTCTAATAATTTCCCTCTTTAAATTATTTTAATTTCAGTTTCTTTGGGTTGTACTTTTTATGTCAACAATGATACTGCAATGCTTTTCCTTCAATTTCTTGTCCCTTGCATTTTAAACTTTCCACGTCCATTACTTCGCACATTTAGAAAATAGTAAAATCCTCGAACTGATGCAAATAGCAAACCATCTGTGACCATGCTCTTAGGTCACACACTCTCAATTGATTAGAAGTTAGATTCATGGCAACCCGGCCAAGCAATCCTTCTGAAGTCCAGGCAAAAGTCTTGGTACACCTAACGGTCCAAGTGTTTCCAAACACTTGTTTCTTTAAAAAAAAAAAACTTTTGTAGGAAAGATTATAGGTACTTTATGCTCAATTCTTCTTAGATCCATATACATATCTGATAGGATTTTTAAATCTGTACACTGATATTTGCTGACTGACTCTAAGACTGTAAATTTGCTCCCCCCTCCCCCCCAGCCCGACTCGGCCCAAAAATTTTGAGCTCGGATGTGTCTGGCGCCCCAAGCCCGTGGGCTCCCACCAAGTCCGGGCTTGGGCCAAATGAAAATCACCAAGCCCAGTCCACTGCCCTGGGATGTTTGACCCCCTTGACTCGGGCCTATGCGCAGGCTTCGGCCCAAAATTCACCAAAATCTATTTTACTTCGACAATTGGACTTTTTATCCTTAGTTAAATTCAGGCGGGCACGGCCCAGTCGGGTAGGATTTGGCCACAACCCCTAGCCCAAGCCCTACCCAATATATATGGGGGAATTGGGCTTTGGGCTTGTTCAAGCTCAGTTGGGCAAGCCATATCTCCCCATTTCTCTCTCATTTTTGTGAGCGAAACGAGTATAATTTTGAAAATAAATCATTCATTTTTTTAAAATCAAATGTGATTTGATTATGTGACTATCAATCTATGATCAACAATTCAGATCAATGAATTGAATCACAAGTAGACCCAAATCCCATCAAGTATAGATCAATACATTACATCAATGTAGTTATTGAATCCACTTTTCCAGTGCTAGTTCTATCTACCACACCACTCCACTCATAAACAAACAGAGGAACGAATATGAAAAACAAAGAAGAAATATTTTCTGCTATATTCCAGATTGAAATTAAGGCACACAGAGAGAGAGAGGGAGAGCCTAGATAGGTGTACAGACTGTAGAGGGTATAAAATACAAAAGACATGGACCAATCAGAAGTGGACATGTGGCACCGGGTGCTGACTCAGTCAAGTAAAATACACGATGACGAATACAGGAAGCGCGAAGAGAGATCCATCCCAAGAGCGCGTCAAGTACGCAATAGGATTTAAGAGGAACAAGTCGTTTTGGGACAAACCACACCCACAAGTTTCTATTTGAAACAGAACTTTTGTGCAGGAGCTAGCAACATAGGGCATGCAACCCAGCAACCTGGGGTCGAGTGGGAGCCACGTAGTGGCATCCTTCCCTATGGTGAGGAAGTGTGAGGCCTGCTATCAGAGAACCTTCTTCCTTCATATAAACCCAATTCGAGGAAGTGCCCCAATCGTTCAGGCAGGACTGAAGGACGGCCCTAAGGCTTGGTACGCAACTATGGTGTGGCTTAAGCACTGCGTCATGAGTCCATACGGGATGAATCAAGAGATGTGACCTGGAGGCTAAGTACAGAGGATCTCCAGGTGTTGACTCGAGTCACTGAACCATCGCGGCTCTCTTGAGTTCTTTACTATAGCCTGGGTAAAGCTTAAATGAGAATATTTTTCTCACGTGGTCTCTAAATAACGTGGAGAACAATTTCTGAAATCAAGAAAATAGAACATTCCCCCTGTGGTAGTTACTCTCATGTGTTTCATGAGGTCACACGGGTAACCCCTTTGGTGATCCAAGCTAACTACCTGAAATATGAATTACAACACTT
>BRYE01000009.1:17151449-17158949 GCA_030159115.1 Actinidia arguta var. hypoleuca | reverse complement strand
ACAAAAAATGAGCTCTGATATGAATGTTGACATTAATTTTAAAAATAAAAGAGATAAGTATTATTTCTAAAATTATAAAAAAAATGTGACAATACTTACCAAAAATTTAAGCTGCGTTGGAGGTGGATAAAAACATTTTCATGAAAACAATGGAGTACATTAAAAATGTTTCATGTGATTTGATTGATGATATAACCTAGTGGCCTATTTTGTCTGGCATATAAATAGAAACTAAGACGTGGGCAGCCAGGAGCCATTCTAAGTAGTACCCATTTGCCCTCACGTCACCCTGCACCATAGCCTACCACCAAAAAAATGGGAATAGACCTATAGTCGAGTCATGAGTAAGATTTTTCCCTCCTCTTCTAGAGGAATTTTTCTAGAATTGTGTTTGAATCTTAAATTTATTAAAAAAAAGAGAGAATTAATGGGTTTTTGAACAAATTTTTTTCATCCATTTTCTCCCAAATTCTTTCACAAATTCATGATTCAAACATGAGATATTTTGTTTCTTTGAGAAAATGTAATGCTCATGAAATTTTGTTTTCTCGAAATTAGGTATTAATGAGAGAGTTTTGTTTCTTTGAGAAAATGTAATGCTCGAGAATTTGTGTTTCCTCGAAACTAGGTATTAGTGAGAGACTTAGTAGGAAGTGACTTATGATAGTGGATTGGGCAAACAAAGCAAGCGAGCTACATTCATTTCACTTGGTTCAATTAATTGAACCACACTAGATATTAGAATTTTTTTAATATATATTGAACTTCACTGGATGTTAAAATTTCTTATTGAAGTTTAACAGAGACTTCTATAAAAATGACAACATTGATATTGTTGAAAAAACTAAAAATCATAAGGTGGAAAATCTTGATCGCTCTCTATATGACTTTCTTAAGAATTTAAATAAGGTGAAAATCCAAATACTCAAATTTGGAAATATACATATCATGCTAAATTTGGTTTGAATAAATTTATAAAATAAAACAGGTAGTATAATGATATTGATGATGACTTGTTGAATGATCCCACCGGAGAAAATCCAAACTACGCCGTTGGACTTTTGGTGAGGAAAAAATTGAAGAAATTAATATCATTTTAATGCCACCTTGGGAGGGAATTTTAAGAGTACGTTATGTCAATTATTCAAAAAATATCAATTAAGTCCCTGATCTTTTAAATTATCCATTAATTCTTTCCCTGATATCTAAGTTTTGGAGAAAAAATTAGTCATTCTCTCTCAATTGCCAAGACATTATAGATTTACTAACAGATTTAGTGCAAAATTTTAGTAATTTGTAGCATTCGAGTTCTAATTTCACTATTTTTTGGTGATTAGAGAGAGAAATCATAATTGAAAGTCCTAATCTCTTTTTTTCCTTTTATTTTTTATTGACTTTATATATATCCAGTCCAAACATGCAAAATGAAATACTTTTTTTCTTCAAAACATTGACGAGAACATGCTGGACAAAAAATCTTTTAAGTAAGTGACTTCCATCATTAATTTGACGAGAGTTAATATCGGTGGATTAAATTAATAAATATTTTAAAATATCAAAAGTTTAATTGATATTTTTTAAATGATGATTGTGTACAAAACATTTGAGTGAAAATTTATGTAAATTTTTTTTAAAAAAATCCTATGCATTAAGTTGTTCTAGCTATGTACTCGATAGTGCACTACTGTATTGGCCATTTTGGAACAATCTAGTACTAGCAAATCCATCAGGAGATGACTTTTGAGAATCTATTAATGGTAGGTCTGTCTCTATGAATCTATGTACAGTCCACATCATGGAAGATCTCACGTTATACACACTTTCCAAAATTACCCTTGCAAAGAGATATGTGGATCTCTCTGCCTTGCATGTGTGCTAATTTAAGAGCAATGGTGTCTTTCTACACCCATTTCTCTTTACATCCACTTAAAAAGATCGGAATTCTTAGTTTGTTCTCTCTATACCCCCATAAATGTAAACCTACCAAGAAAGTGGCAGCGAGGTAGTGGGGAAGGAAGTAGTGAAGGTGGTGTTGGTGGTGCGCTGTTGGAGTGGAAGGAGGTGACGGTGTTTGTTGAGTGTAATTATGCTCAAGTGTATACCTCATTGTGATTGGTGGTGGTGGGAGGGCAGGTAGGATGTAGGATGTAGGAGGTGGTGGTGGGCGGTTGGAGTGGAAGGAGGGGGCAGTGTTTGTTGAGTATAATTTTGTTCAAAATAAACATATGTCTTGTCGTCCTATTATTTTAGCCAATCACAATAAGAAAATGTTAATTGATTTTTTCAGGTGAATAAATATAATTTACTCGCGTTTGTCAATGAAAGGCCAAGGATGCAATTGGGAGCACACGATTAAGAAGACGAAAATTACACCTTCTACCCCTACACTTTACAATCAATCTCCACTCATGTTTTGCGGTGTTGGAATATAAGCGTTTGACAATTCGCATAATATAAATAATATATAAAAATAACAAATATTTTTGTTATCAAAAATAATTTTTAAGAAAGTATTCTACAAATTAATTCCGAAAATTCAACTAAATGGAGACTTGATGTTTTATGAAATATAACATTTTTACAAAAAAACAATGCATGTGTTGAAGTGACTACACTAATAATATTGAAATTGTATTAGCTCATACACACACTAATTTGAATTAGATAGGGCCTCGGTCTAATCTAAGAAAGACCAAAGATAAGAATAATGTTTTTGACCTTAACCAGGCTAAGATTGTTTGGTGTAGCATGAATATGATCATTTTAGTAGTTGATTAAGGTATAAAGTAGTATGTGGCCGCTATTATTTCGTGTCAACAAATCAATAATAAATCCAAAAATTAGTGGATTAATCAAGTGTGCATGAGTGGCCATCTGAGCTTGCGCAGTTAATTTATATGAATCATTTTAATATGGCTTGTGTGGAAATCATGATGATTACAAGCAAAAAGTCTTTAACGCACCTTAAAGAAAGGGTCAAGTTGGTGCAATTGCATGTGGAAATGCTTAAGCCAACAATATGGTTTGAACAAGGAGGAGTGAAAAGGGTGGAAAGTGGGTGGTAATGACCCTAAAAATAGGGAATGGTTTGGAGTGCTCAACCACCAAATTTGGGCCATTTTGACATTTTGAAAAATATTAGTGAGCTCAACATTGTAAGTCTAGGAAAAGATAGGTGTTGGTTGACTATTAAGATTCATTCACTCCTCCAAAACTTCTTTTTTTTTTTTTTTTATAAATAAATAAATAAATATGGATGAGATCAGTTTGAACTATTGTTGACTCAGAGGTTATGATGCATATAAGGAATTTGCCAAGAAAGTCTTTCTTTGGATTTTTCCTTGTTTTTTGAGGAAATTAGTTCATGAATTGATTTTTTATCTTTCAAAATGGAAAATGAGTTTGGAATCCAAATACAAGAACATAAATGAAATATTTTGATACCTTGTCTTGAGAAATATTTTTTGTGGGGTGGAAGAAAATTGAATGCAGACAAAATAGTATGTAGCATGAGGAGGTGTTCGGGTTGCTGGGTCCTGCTCGGCCGAACCTGAAAGACAACAACCATGAGAAACACCGTTTGGAGTTATTTGGGGACGACTCTCCAACAGTCAAGTCAATAATCGGAGAAAACAAGAAAGCGAGAGCGAAATAATTCTTAAGCTCTGGTTCTAGAGAGAGAAAGTGAAAGAGAAAGAGAGTCAATTACCCATGGACGCCCCAACTATTGTGTCAGTAACTAGGCGATTGACCCAATCATACTCCTAGAGGCATGGTTAGTGGCTAGCTTGTCCCATCATAAGAACATGAGCCCAAACATGCGAGTGGTAGAGGAAGCTTCGCGTGTACATTACCATGTTGCCCTTCAGTTCGGTCAAGTAAATCTGTTGTGATTCTCGTTGTGCTCGTCGTCCGAGCTACCATGCTGAGGTGGCCCACCGAACTTCTTATAGAACGACAGTCCGATGGAGGCGCACGGTGGAGCTCGGCCACAATGATGGTTGTATATTTTATCCCCTTACACTTTTTGCGCGCGCAAGTATATATATATATATATATATATATATATATATTTGAAAATAATCAAACCCAAAACCCACGTTATTGTAGGTTAGTTGTATAGCCTGTATTTGGATTAATGGCTTGATAAGGAAAAAAAAATATAAACGAAAAAGTTTTAGGACCCATAGATCCTCTATCTTGTCTCTTTCCTTTTTCCTTTTCCATTTTCTAAATTCTTAATTCAAATATAACCACCTTACACAAAAAATGTGAGATAACTATTTTTTTTCTCTCACTAAATCATTAATCCAAACATAACCTTAGGCAAAAATCATGGGATGGAAGATAGGAGGGTTTTTAGGAAACCAAACATGGGTTCTAGATTGCAAGTTAATTAAGGTAAATTTGTCTCTTTTTTTTTAATTGTTGCGGTAAAAATCTAGGGCGAGCAATCCAACAATCAATATTGCTCTTGTACCTCGGCACAACTCTGGCGACCTGTGCAGCAATGAACAAACGTTACTGAAAGGGGTGAGGCCACTCAAAACCCTCCGGCGTGTAAATCAAACTAAGGCAAAAAAGCTTAGCAATGAACAGGCAGAGCTATCAATGTGCAGTAAATGAATCGTATCTCATAATGATGGGGGAGCGGCCTTTATATAGATGGAGAATGATGGGCCGTGTCAGTGGATCACAGCGCGATCCTCGGAAGGATAAGTATGGAAGGATATCCCTAAAATACCGAAGATAAAATAAGAAGTTTCCATTTGGAGATCAATGCGCACTTATAGGTGACGTAAAGAAGGAGTCCCACGGGGAGATCCTTGAGAAGTTAGGAGTAATTAGAAGTCTTCGTGGAAGTGGAATCTCTGGTCAGGTGAGGTGATCAACCTCGTCCATTGACAACAATTGGCGAGGTCACCGATTGGCGAAGTACACAATAGATGGTACGATCAGAGACCAGAATAAATACAGGAGAAATGGTCTATTTAGGCGACAAGCCCAACTTGAAATATCAACATGCGAGTATTTTACACCACATCAATTGCCCCCTACTCGAGCTGTTGAGGTAAAATACTAGGGATCTCCGAGTAACAAAGGAATCCAATGCCTTCTAATGAAGTGGACGAATAATGATTACACGTCACCATTAATCGACACGTGGCAAAGAGCGTTAAAAGCAAAATAGTGCTTTAGCACGTTTTGGCAGGAATGGCGGTTTTTATCCTCGAAACATCGTGTAATCTGAGCCATTGAGGTAGACAAATCTCAGCCCTTGATACTTCTTATAAATAGAGGGTCCCTCACTACATTTGTACTTTTTTGTTTGTGTTGTCAAACTGCTGCCCCTACTCTGACGTTAACCTCGCCTTTGCTAACTCGCCAATAGTCATCCATCTTCCCAGTAAGTACTTTCTATTAGCTCCAATTTTGATTCTAATTGCATGTCTAGTAGGTCCAGGATAAGAGATTTAGAAAATCTCGAGTCTTTACCATCTTGGATATCTGAACATTTAGGGAAAGGATCATCATATATGGCTGACGAGGTTAATCATCTTCCCTCGTCGCCAAAGGAAAATCCTCCAAGAGTAGATCCTTCTGAGGTATCCCGTAGGGATGATTCCCCAGACCACAGGGACCATGGGACGGTCGCCCAAACCTCCCTTAAAAATTTAACGAGCGTCATAACTTAGGGCAACCTAGATCACTTGAGGATGACATACTCATTTCCAGTCGGGCTCCAGGCCAGGGTTCCTGATGATGGTGAGACCATTTTATCTCCTCGCCTAGGCGAGGTAGCTTTCTACGAGGATGCTTTCCCTGTCGGCCTTAAGCTCCCAATTCATCCCACTATCAAAAGAATATTAATTTTTTATGACATTCTTCCTGCCCAACTTTCTCCTAATGCGTGGTGATGTGTTATCTGCGTATTGATGATATGGAGATTCTATGGGCACCATATTTCCCTGAACGAGTTCAAGTGCCTTTACACCTTATTTAAGAGTCCAAAACCAGACTTTGGGTGGCTCCACTTTAAGGCAAGACTGGGCAAAAACTTGATTAAAGAATCTCCCAGCAATGTTAAAGAATGGAAGAAGAGATTCTTTTTTGCCTCAAGAGATGACTGGGAATTCCATCTGAGCATGGCTCTGGGCGAAATTCGGGTTCCACGATCATGGGGCATCCCAGGTTAGCCTCATTTCTTCAACACGTTACTTTATTCAAGTGTATCATCTCGCCTCAAGCTAGCCAACATTTATGTTTTCTTTGTAGGAGAAAACTACAACAGATTGCCTATTTTGACTGATACTGAGATCAAGAAGTCTGAGAAAGTTTTCAAAAGTATAGGACCGAGGGATACTTCGAAGTCCCTAAGGTGCTCCATTCTTGGACATTCCATTAGTTCTTCGCCCCTGGTCGTGTCGAAATGTCTTCTAGTGGCGAGGATAAGTTAGGAGATGGTACGACTGATTCTTTAGGTGACGCGGGTGAGTCCCGCCCTTTTAGAGATGAACACCCCCGACACGGCAACTCCCAAGCTGAATCCGTAGCATACATAGGAACCATCAGGAAGGAGATGAGGAGGGTCTTGCCTCATATTCCTGATTTAACCCTGCTAAGGTGGTCAGGAGAAAAAGTCCAAGATCCAGACTTGGATTTTACACCTAGTAATTCGAGCTCAAGCTTGGATTCTCAATTGAAGTCCTGGTCAAACTCACGGCTGCCTCCCAAACTTAGATCAGATGGTAGTCTCTTCAATCTTCTAGTGTTTCATTTCTTTCCTGTATTGATGTCTATTTTTATTTTGTAGCTATGTCGAAGAGAATTAGGTTGGCGAAGCTTGCTAAGAAGGTAGGGGAAAAGAAAGAAACCAAGGCCGCCACTTCTTCCACCACAGGCGTGGTGATCACAGACCGGGAGAGTTCCCAGGCTGTCCCCTCTTCTACAAATGGCGTGGTGATCCAGGAAAAATGGCCTCGGATGGAAACTCCCTCCACTTCACCCATCAAAAAAGGCGATGTCAACGATTCGAAGGGTAAGGAAAAGGAGATGCCGCCGCCTGATGCTAAGAAGGCCAAATCCAACAAGACGGCGAGCAGAACTGCTCGCCCACCAGCCCTGAAGAAGGCACGTCGGCCAGATCAAGTCACCCATTGGGACTTGGGGCCTCGGTGATGGCGAGTGCTTCCGTGGCCGAGAAGATTTTGGCCAGGGTGGTGCTTTCTATTGACAGAGAGAAAGTAGAAAAACTTGGCTTGGATCAGGTGGTTACCAAATTTCTCCATTGTATTGGCCAGGTATTCACCTATTTTTATTCTCTAGCTTTTGTTTTTCATTTATTTAAGGTGCGCATGAATCCTTTGTTGTAGCAGGCAGTCGTACTATTGATACCATAGTCCCACATCAGGTGCGAAGTGAGGGCTTAGGTAGCTTATAAGCGCCGAGTACCTTTCTCCCCTACGAGGGCCCTTTTGGGTACAAAACCGTGAGGGACCT
>BRYE01000009.1:17106449-17111449 GCA_030159115.1 Actinidia arguta var. hypoleuca | reverse complement strand
GGCCAATTTGGGTCTTGTGGAGGAGCAATTTGTGGATTCGAGCTTCAGGTTGATTTGCTGTGAAGAGATTGATGGTCGTAGATGGAAGTATTTTGCGGAAAACGGTGGAGGTTCGAAGTGATTCAAGAAGGGTTCGATTCGTGCCGTTTGCTTGCGGACTCCCCAAGCCCCCATTGAGGTTCGTTTGTTTCAATTTGGTTTATATTTTTTATTTTGCTGTAAATACGTAACTCACAATTGCTGAATGACCCCAATATTGGGTATCTGGTACCCTTTATCATTTGTTTAATTCGACATAAAGCAGCTGATCAAATGGCTATACCTGTGTGTTGCAAAGTGACTAATTCTAAGGTAAAAGGAGGTAAGTGGGTCAATTTTGATATAATTTATCATAAATACAATTTTAACGCCACAAAAATTAATAATTTGCCCTAAATATGAATTCTACAATTTTAACCCACTGAATATAAATTCTGTGTCTTTTGACTTCGCTGAACATCCATTTTGCCTATGCCCCTACTCGCTATAGTGTAAAAAATGAACGATTTGCTATTTTGACTTTTGAGCTTTGGGAGGTAGTTTATGCTGTTGCTTTGATTGAATATGTGGTGCAGGAGTGGATGTCATTCATAAGATCCTATGTCGTGCCAGAAGGTTTCCCTGATAGTGTTACCCCTTCATAGGTGCCATACAAGACATGGAGGGCTTTTAAGGTATTCCATTGCAACTGTTAAAAAAACAGACTGTTGTTTACGAGGGAATTAATGGGATTCATTTGTTAATGTTGCATTTTGATTGAAGCATTTGGAATGAAGGGATTTGAGGTTCAAATCTAAAAATTGTTCAAGTTGCATTGGGAGATTTGTTGGGAGCTAAGAAGCACGGACACGTGACACAGACATGCACAGGACACAGGAATCTCTAAAAAATCAAGACACGGACATGGTGGGAATGCAATAAATATATATATATAAATATATTTTTAAAAAATTATTAAACTAAATTAATAAGAAAATATAACAATATCTGCTGCAAGCCTGCGAATATACACTAAGCATAATAAACAAATTTACCACAACTACAACTACAAAGAGTAGCAGAAATACCACAAATATAGACTAAGACAAATAAACAAAATCACCACAAATACAACTGAAGAGAAAAAGATTTTCGGGGACAGTCTCTCTCTCCCAGAGACTCTCCCCGATTCTTTTTTTCAAAATTTCAATTTGTATCCCGTTATGTCTTTTCCGTGTCCTAGCCGTGTCCCATGGGTGTCCTACATTCAAAAAAAATATAAAAATATAGTACACGCAGTGTGGAGTGTCCGACACGTGTCCCACATGTGTATACCGCGTGGCGGTGTCCCAAGAGTATCCGACTCACAAACGGCACCTTGTTTTAAGTGTCCGTGCTTCCTAGGTTCGGATTGATAAAGTGGAGACACAAGAGATGCGTCCACTAGAACTCTTGTGAATAAAAAACTAATGCAATGGTATTCTGATAACCCCTTTTATCTCGTTACTTCAAATCCCCAATTTATGGCTTCCAAACCCATGTTATATTGCTTCGAAAATCAATTGGTACAACTTGTCTGCATATAAATCGAGCAACAAACTATGGTAGTTGATATCCCAATTCATTGATCAAATCCACTAGGCAAATGCAATTTTCACGTGATTTAAATTGATTCGGATTGATACTCATTTTGTTGTCTTTCAATTTTTTTTGGTAGAAGTCCTGTGTTGTCTTGTCGGTTTGCTGCTACAAAATGCTGTAATAATTAACACGTTCATTGTAGCACTTCTTTGGTGGTGCCTGGGTGTTTTCACATCACAGACGCTTTTGAGTTCAGTTGGAGTCTCCAGATTCCAGAAACAGGGCCACTCCTGGTGCTGCAACAATAAATTGGATTCTCAAGGTATGCTGATGGTACTAGAGTTGGTATGAGCTGATTTTCCATTTTTGATAACTGGACCATGTTTGGGATAAAAAATTTGTTGCTTTTGATTTCTGAAATGTTTTGCAGAATCTACTTTAGGGACTTGCTATTAGTTGCATGAGATGGTGACATGAGTTTCTAATGGTTATTGTACTGTATGCACGCTTTTTGTCATCTTTAGCTGAGATGTAACTGCTTCGACTTAGTCGGGTTCTTATGACTGTTATCATTCTTTTCTTCAATTTCCATAGTGCTATGTATCATGCCTTCGGAGATCTTTAGGTAGGTAATCCATGCAAAGCACAAAACTGTAAACTTAGGTCTCAAAATCCTTTTACGTAACTGTTTTCCTATTTTCCCATCTTCTTTTTCTTCTTCTTTTGAAAGGTTTGGTATTCTGTAAAAAAAAAGGTTGGGGAGTTATTTTGGGTTGATTTTCAGCTATTTACAGTTAAAAAATGTTTTTTTATGTGTTTTTCGTCCGAAGGATTGGTTAGTTAAGACCTTAGCACCTAAGAGGAGTTCCTGAATTGCGTAAAAGTCATTCTGGAACTAAAATAGTTAAAATTATGTCTTAGCGGTTATACTGGTCTCGACAACCCATATGAAAGCAAATGATGATGAACACAACCAAACTATAGGTACTTGTTCACTCTTCTGCTTCAAAAATATAATGTCACTCCACTGTTCCTTTTTTGCTTCCAAATCGCTTGCATGGAACATTCCTAAGCAACTTTTATTGGGATAAAAGTCTGAATATGCCACCCAAGCAGAACTGCTAATAAAGATGAGGTTGTGGAAAATTATCATTGTGATTTTTCTATATTTGATCTGTCATCTTCCCTGGAATTTAAATTCTGAATTAAGATGTCTTAAGTCTGTATGAAATTAATTCTTTACTCGTTACAACCCAACAATAAATGTCAATTATATTGATGATTTGAATACAAAACCTTTAGGGCGTTATCATACTTCTACCGAATCTTGTTTAATGTTTCCTTTGGAGTTTCAGGCTGGTGCATCAGAGTTATTATACCTTACTGTTAAACACATCATACGCTTTATTTGTAGGATGGTGCTGGTCGAGTTGGAAAAATGCTTTTTTCTCGGTAAGGGAGAAAATTTGATTATGATCTAAAACAGGTGACATGGCTCTCAATGTTAGTTATTCTCATGGTTGATTTTAACTGAACATAGTTATGATTGCTAAAAGGACTGCTTTGCTGAAAATCACCACACATTTCAGCTTCGCTTTGCGGGTGATCTGCTAATGGAGTTGGGTGCTGGGGTAGAATTGGTGACTGCAGCTGCGCCACACCTTTTTCTTCCTTTAGCTTGCGCAGCCAATGTGGCAAAGGTTCAACTTTGCTCTCTCTCTCTCTCTCTCACTTCACATTTTATGAATGTTTGCTATGTATTGATTCTGTTGAATGAGCAATTGTGTTATATTCTTCTTGTTTCATTTGCAGAATGTTTCTGTTGCCACGTCGACACCTACTCGCACTCCAATATACAAAGCCTTTGCTAAAGGAGAAAACATTGGGGATATTACCGTGAAGGGAGAATGCGTTGGCAATATTGCCGATCTGGTAAGCTTCTCGTGATTCAATTACAATTTCCAGACTCTTGTGTTTGCACCAGACAAAAAAATCTGCTGCTCATATCCTGCAAATATAATGACTTGGATGGGATAACCTCTGTTTGGCTCCCCCATGAGTGGTTTTGCTGTTTCTTTGTGTTTTAATTTCTTAAGCGTTTAACGTGGAAAAGATGGTAAAATAGGGGTTGTTGTAGTTATTTCAGGGTATATATGTTGTTGCCTCTACTTTACCAGTCACATATCCACCAAACATTTTTAGTTCGTGGTGTTTAGAGCGATTTGATTTTGTTTTGTTTTTGAAGATATATTTTTAGCATGTCAAACTGTAATTTTTTTGGGGTTGGTTACAATTTACTTCAACCTGCAGAAACAAACCTGAGATAATCATATTGGGTGAGTTGCTATGAGCTGCATACTTCAAGCTTGAAAGACTGTCTATTAGGTTGTATATCTAATTAGTGATTTAACCTCATTTTAACATGCTACATCATCACCGAAGTCATTAGCACAACGGTAAAGTACCTAACGGTGCAGACAGGCATCCAGGTGGGTAGGGACCTGGGGTTAGGGGCTCAATTCTAGTTGCCATTTAGAAACAATTTTTTAACCTGTCATATCTAGACTGAATATTTAGAAAAACAGCTGCTTAATCAAAATGGAATATATCATTTAATCAAAAAGATAAAAGTGGTTTGGAACTGTGGAACATGAGTTCAGGTTGAATAATGGGGATATGGATGGGGGTACAACAGTAAAGGGAAAGAAATACATGAACGAGAATACATTTCTCATTTAATGGGTACAAGACTAAACTCATGGATTTATATTTCTTTCTGGTATCTCCTCACAAGAATATGCATGATATGTCACATGACAAATGCGCTTAAAGAGTCATTGAGTTCTTCAAAAATCCAAACGACCAATGCATGATATGTCATGTAATGCTTGTACATTATATAATTTAATTATGTGAGCGGTTACTAAGGATAGCATGTGTGTTAATGCACATCTTACACTATTTGGGACTTTTTCCGCATAAATCACCAGTGTTCAATATTAAAATTAAGACCAAGAAAGTAAATTGAATTAAAATTCACCAAGGAGACTTGCCAACGCCAAAACTATTAACTTGTAATAACATGTATAAAAAAACAAAGTCATTGTGTTTCTAACGCCCTCATTATCCATTTCATCCTTCATTTTCTTGCTTAGTTACATGCTTACCTATGCACAACCTTCCCAAATTGCCCTTTATTATTGACCTGAATTACAAGCCACCCTACAAACCTATCCACGGTCAGCCATCAGCAACTCATATCTACAATGAGAATGGTCAAACACCTTGTTATCAACATGGTTTATGTGCCTGCAGCTCCTATTTACGTCAACTCCTATTTGCAGCAACTCCTACTTAGTGCTTCTAAATGCACACTTTTTATCTGAAAACACTCTTCAAAA